>CM056053.1:265736081-265786746 GCA_029574335.1 Rana kukunoris
ACATTGATCACTGCAAACAGGAGTTTACAAGCTATAACATCAAAGCGGAGCTCCACCTCCACTCCCGCTCATCGGAACCCTCCCCCCTCCGGTGTCACATTTGACACCTTTCAGGGGGAGGGGTGTGCAGATACCTGTCTAAAAACAGGTATTTGCACCCACTTCCGGCCACACAGTCTGTGGGTAGACTGTGGGCAGGACTTCAGATCCCGTCCCCCCACCCCCTGTTGTGTTCTGGGAACACTCGGCTCCCAGAACACAGTGGGAACCAGTCAGCATGGGAACCTGTCAAATGTGGCGGGCTGGGCAATCTGATTGGCTAAGGGTGTGGTGATAGGCGGAGCAACCTAAAAGTCACGCCCTCCCACTCAGAAGAGCAGCGCTATTGGCTGCCTGACACACTGGTCTGTCCCTCTCCCTCCAGCATGTAAAAGCCGTGGGAGGGAGAGGGGGGGAAGCTGCATGACACTCTGCACCTAATAACACCCGCACTGAGCGCCCCACTGTTCGGAGCCCCTCTATCCTCTGCCAGGAGCCTGGGGAGCAACAATGAGGAGGAAGAGGTGACTCACATTCTGCGAGCTGTACTGGCCGCACAGCGCCCCCTGTTGGCCATGCCGCCCTGTGTGGGCGCACAGCTCGCACACCCCAAAGGCTGGCCCTGGGCAGCCCAGTCCCTGGGGGGAATGGAGGGCGGGCATTTGCAGGGTCGGTTGGTGATGGGATATTCATCTGAAGAGATATCCCCATATAGCAAATAGATATCCCCATCCAGCAAAGAGACAGCCCAATCCAGCAAAGAGACATCCCCATATAGCAAGAAGACAGTCCAATTCAGCAAAGAGACATCTCCAGTCCAGCAAAGAGACCGGAAAGTCCAGCAAAAAGACATCACCACCCAGCAAAAAGACAGCCACAGACCAGCAAAGAGATGTCCCAATACAGCAAAGAGACATCCCCAGACCATCAAAGAGACATCCCCAGACCAGCAAAGAGACATCCCCAGACCAGCAAAGAGACAGCTCCAGTCCAGCAAAGAGACAGCTTCAGTCTAGCAAAGAGACAGGTCCAGACCAGCAAAGAGACAGGTCCAGACCAGCAAAGAGACAGTCCCAAACCAGTAGACAGCTCCAGACCAGCAAAGAGACCGCTCCAGACCAGCAAAGAGACAGCTCCAGACCAGTAAAGAGACAGCTTCAGTCCAGCAAAGAGACAGCCCCAGATCAGCAAATAAACAACCCCAATCCACCCCCTTCCCCACTGCTATATATATTTAACAAACGGGCAGTCTGGCATTCAGGCCCTGGTGTGTGCTGCTCCAGAGACACCTTTCCCGACATCAGGATGAAGGGATCTCCTCCAGCTCCTCCCCCTTCACTGTTAGCTGACACCAAATTTAAATCCCCTGACTCTGAAGCCTGAACTGAATAGGAGATTGGACTTCCACAGAGCCGCCCGTAGAATGGCCGGGTAAGCCGCGCTGGCCGAAAGAGCAGCCCGGCTACATAGAGAGTCAGGACTCAGCCAGAAAGACACTCCATGGAGCCAGCCGTGGACAGGCCAGGTGAGCGGCGCTGGCCTAAGCAGCAACCCAGCTGCCTAGAAAGATATCCAGCCCGGGACCACCATGCTGATGCCTGGTGTGCCCTATGGCCAGTCCGGGCCTGCTGGAGTCCAGGTTTAATAATGGTGTCTGAAGGTGTCTAAAGCACTACTGGCCAACTTCTCTTTGGTGAACAAACCTGCCCCAACCTGTACTGCTTCCTTCATTATCAGTGCTCTGTCTCTCTCTTTTCCATTCCACTGACATTCAGCCAAATGTCCTTGTTTTTGGCACTGCCACCTGAACCTAGTTCTTGAGAGGGATTGCAATATATATTTTTTTATAGGCACCTGTAGTTGTAAGTACTATCAAAAGTCTGTTATAAAAAGCTGCAATATTGCCCCTTCTGTTTTCAAAGTATCATGTGAAAATCCTCTATCTAGCACCTGTTCTGAATCATCTGCATCTGGGCATGCCTGACCTTTTCTAGACTTTCCCATCTGGATTGCACAAGATGATTATTAGAACATCATTTCCATGAGAATCTCCCATGCCTTACAGGTATATTTATATTAAAAGATTTCTCAGACTGGGGGTGGCTAGGCCCATCTTGCTAACATCTGACATCCTAAGCTCCTGCTGTTTCCCATTCCCCTCCAGAAAATCATTCCAGATGAAATGGTGGGAGGTAGAGCACAAAGGTAGAGTCAGGTGTCGGCACTTGCTGGGGGGCTGATACTTGATGCCAGTGCACTATACACAGCTCCGTGTCCAATGTATTTTTGCAGCTGAGAGCACAGTTTGCAGCCTTAGCTGTATTAGAGAAAAATGAATAGCCATGCATGACCTTTCCAGCACCACAATGGGAATAGGGAGGGATACATTAAAAAGAAGCTACACTGCAAATATTACAAGTCCTCCAGGCGAGGACAGAGGTTAGAAGAGATCAGGAAGCAAAAAGATCAATTACATCAAGATGATGTTACGGTATATATCCACACAGATATATTCATTCTCAAAACAATACTGTTTGTTTTGAATGATTATTAAATTCACTGTAGGTAATTAAGATCATTAGAGGTAATTAAGAACCTGTAGAGCTGTGACAATTCATATTGAAAATGATCTTTGCTTTGTTTTATTTTTGCTTATCTATGAAACATTTTTTCCAGCTTTTAGCTAAAAGAAAATAAAAAACCTAAAGAGATTAAATTTATCTGCAAACATTTTTTATTGTAACGAAGGTTTTCAACACACTTCTTTCAAATCTGCTACTGAAAAACCTGAAAAAAAAGATTAGCTACAATATACTACAATTTTCACTTCTATTTGAAAACCTATGGGGATAGATAGACAAATAGGCAAATAGGCAGTGTGGTTCTTAAAAATAGAAACAGAAATAAGAAAAAAAAATTATAAGTAACTAAAATGTGTATATATGTAAACGAAAGCTGATCCAGAAATAACTATATAGCTATAGGTGAGAGTCCTGAAATTATAGGGCCAGATTCACGTACAGTGGCACATATATTGACCGGAGTAACGCACCTCCTTTACGTTAAACCGGTGCAATGTAGAGGCGCAAATTACCGTATCCTCGTAGTATTTGCGCAGAAATTTGCGCCGGTGCAACGTAATTTCCGAGGTGTAAGGCGGGGTAAATCAAATTGAGAAGGACGTGGGCGTGTTCCATTGAAATGCGTTGTGACCCCATGCAAATGAAGGGCCGGCCGGATTGCGCATGCGCACATGAAGCAGACCATGGTCAACACTTCTCTGCGCATGCTCACAACTCAGCACGGCGCAATCAGTGAGATTGTAACTAGGCCCGGTCAACTTAGTGAGCTACGTAGAGAGCTTAAATAGACAGAGACAAACGCCCTTCCTTTGCAAAAGTACATCCATTTGTATCCCTACCTATACAGCAAGGTGCTTTTGTTCTGTTGTTTGTTAGCGTTTGTTGGTTTGTGACATGTCTTTGATATATTTTGTGACTGTTTTGGAGAGAGATTTTGGTCTTTTCTGTGTTTACTTTGCTGTTTTTTTTTATATATATATATTTTTGCTGGTCATTTTTTTTTTTTTTGCTGGGCATTTTTTTAATTTTTTTTTTCTGTTTGTGAATGATTTTGGAATGTGGGGGTGACATTCCTGCCGAAAAAGGGGTGTCACCCTCATTTGTAGTGGAGAAGTGATCCTCAGGTCCGTGTGAATGGTGTATGAATGTACAGTGACATAATTGGAGCCGTGGCGTGGCCTTGCTGCTCACAAGTCCTGCATGGTGGGCTTGTGCTAATCCAATTTGATGAGGATGTGGTGTGTGTTATATAGGGACCACAGTAGTGTGCATGCATGCATTCTCATTGTGCCATGATTAATGTGTGTGTTTAACGTGCAAAGATGCCTAATGTGAGCTGGCTCCTGGCTGCTCTTCCCTCAGAAGACGGGTTAGCCTCGGTTAGGGGGGGATTGTCTGGTTCGGGGGTCAGGTCATCACGTATGTCAATCTCCAGGCCCTTTCTCACTGCAAAGTTGTGCAGCATGCAACATGCACCGATGATCTGGCATACAAAGCTTGGGGAATACAACAGGGTACCATGGGGGGTTTCGCATAGAAGTCATGAGATGGGGTGCCTGTGCATATGCAGAGTCACCTGGAAGGAAAAAGACAGGAGGATGTTAGTAGTGCATATGCCCCTTGTGATTTCTGCATCATGGGGGGGGGGGGGACAGTCATGCCTGCCACCCATGTCACTCACCAACCAGCCAGCTGTCCCCATACATGTTCTGTTCAAATTCCATTGGGATGGGGCTATGATTGTATATGTAGCTGTCATGGGTGTCATGGGTGGTGTCATGTGTTGGGCTGGTGATGTCCTCCTGCAGGGTTGTGGTTAATTCCATGATGGCATGAGGGGTGAATCTGAAGATGCGAGACACCTCAGAATCACTCATGCCAAAGATGTCTATGCTTGTGCGATATATCCTCTCCCGTGCCCTACTCCGTGCCCTCCTCCGTGCCCTCCTCTGTGCCCTCCTCCTGCTGCGCTCATCTAAAGTCAGTAGTATAGCTATGAGCAAGGATGCCCCTGGCATGTTGGCATACAGATTGTTGTCCTGCAAGTGTGGCTGCTCAGCTCGTCCCTAACGGTGTTGCTTTAGCTGACATGTAGACGGATTGTCTAATTTTAAGCAAGCTTTTATATTGCCTAATTTTAGACAGGATGTGCAGCTGATGCGCACAGCGCGTAGCCCAAAATTACTTTTGTGGATCGCCGTAATTCCCTCATTTGCATATTTGCCTAGCAAATCAATGGTGTGTCTAGCGCATTTTTTGCACGCACGATGCGCCGGTCTAACGAAATTACGTCGGTCGAAAAAGTCTAGATTTATGGCGTATATCGTTTTGGGGATACGGCATATAGATACGCAGGCGCATATTTCCATTTGTGCAGGCGCACCTCCTGATACTCCAGCGTAAGTGCTTTGTGAATCTGGCCAAAAGTACCTACAGAAGATAAAGGAACATGAATCTTAAAGGGGTTGTAAAGGTTTGTTTTTTATTTTCTAAATGGGTTTCTTTAAGCTAGTGCATTGTTGGTTCACATACCTTTTCCTTCAATTTCCCTTCTACATTTTTTCCTGTTTCCTGTTTCTCCTTAGTAAGCTTGCCCCCATCATCCAAGCTATTCTTGTTGGGGGTTAGTCAGCCAGAACAGCTTACTGAGGAAGAACAGGAAGTGAGAAATTCAGAAAAGAAAACAAAGAAAAAAAACATTTAGCGATCCAAGGAAAAGATAAGTGAACCAACAATGCACTAGCTTAACCACTTAAGGACAGCCTCCTGCACATTTACGTCGGCAGAATGGCACTGCTGGGCACATGCACGTACAGGTACGTCCTGTGCTAGTGCCAAGCCGTGGATCGCAGGCACGCGACCGCGACCCGGTCCGAAGCTTCGTGACTGGGGGCGCGGGACCCGATCGCTGCTGGAGTCCCTCGATCGGTCCCCGGAGCTGAAGAACGGGGAGAGCCGTGTGTAAACACGGCTTCCCCGTTCTTCACTGTGGCGGCGTCATCGATCGTGTGATCCTTTTATAGGAATACACAATCGATGACGTCACACCTACAGCCACACCCCCCTACAGTTGTAAACACACATTAGGTCACACATAACCCCTTCAGCGCCCCCTTGTGGTTAACTCCCAAACTGCAATTGTCATTTTCACAATAAACAATGCATTTTAAATGCATTTTTTGCTGTGAAAATGACAATGGTCCCAAAAATGTGTCAAAATTGTCCAAAGTGTTCGCCATAATGTCGCAGTCACGAAAAAAAATCGCTGTTTGCCGCCATTAGTAGTAAAAAAAAAAAATTCTTTTGTAAACGCTATAAATGTTGCGCAAACCAACCGATAAACGCTTATTGCGATTTTTTTTAATAGGTAGAAGAATACGTATCGGCCTAAACTGAGGAAAATATATATATTTTTATATATTTTTGGGGGATACTTATTATAGCAAAAATCGTCGCTTTATTTTTGTTTATAGCGCAAAAAATAAAAACCGCAGAGGTGATCAAATACCACCACAAGCAAGCTCTATTTGTGGAAAGAAAAGGACGCCAATTATGTTTGGGAGCCACGTCGCACGACCGCGCAATTGTCTGCTAAAGCAACGCAGTGCCGAATCGCAAAACCTGGCCGGGTCCTTTAGCTGCCTAAAGGTCCGGGTCTTAAGTGGTTAAAGGAACCTATTTAGAAAATAAAAAACAAACCTATACAAACCCTTTAACTGTAAAGACAAAAATGTCATAAATAATTTAAAAAGGTTGGTTTAGGGAACATGGTTTTGGAAGCAGACACCATACAAGGAAAGCATAATGCCAATTAAATATAACGACTGTACAGTGTAATGTAGGGTACTCAAAACGGCACATACAGTAAAAGTTTTTTTTTTTTTCATCCATGGTTTTGGAGCATTTTATCCTAAAATTTTGCAACTATTGAAAGGTTACATCTACAGCTACATTTGGATCCATCTCTGTAGCATGTCTTATCACTGTGAAATTAGTATCCAGGCTTTAATTCCTACATCATCCACTGATATTTTAACCCCCTTAGCGGTATCCCCGAGCGTGACTCGGGGTGGATTTTCTATGCTAAAATCGGTAACCCCGAGTCACGCTCGGGGTAGATGTGCAGAGTGTGCAGCGCGTGCTGGCTTACCTTTTCCAGGCAGGTTACTGTACTTACCTTGTCCCTGGATCCAGCGATGCATCCCCACTGTGTGAGTGAGCGGCGCCCTCCATTCAATTCACACAGTGCCTGCGTGCCGCCGATCCCCGTTCCCTGCGACGTTACGACGCACGGGGCGGAGAACGGCGCCAAATTCAAAAATTTAAACAAACACATTACATACAGTATACTGTAATCTTATAGATTACAGTACTGTAAGTAAAAAATACAAGTGGTCTGCCCAGTGTACTGCATGCACTTTTATATAATAAAAACATGTTTTTGTGCCTGCAAACTGTAGATTGTCCATAGCAACCAAAAGTGTCCCTTTATGTCAAAAATGGTTTTAGAGCAGCTAGAAAACAGTGATAATAAATTGTAATCACTTGTAGTGTTGCTCACGAATATTCATTGCGAATATTCGCTACGAATATTGCATATTCGAGTATTCGCGAATATCTCGAATATCGCGGCGAATATTCGCTATTTCGAATATTCGTATTTTTCAAATTTCGCAATAAATTTCGCAATGAATTTCGCAAAAAAAATCGCAATCAATTTCGCATTCGCGAATTTCGCAATAGCGAAAATTCGCAATTTTTTTTTTTTTTATAAAATATCACGAATATTCGATATAAACGAATATTCGCGACCGCATATGTGAAATTTCGCTTTTTTTTTTTTAGAAAATATACCGAATATTCGTAAATATCGAATATTCGTGATATTTTATAAAAAAAAAAAGAAATTTCGCAATAGCGAAAATTCTCATTAGCGAAAATTCGCATTGGCGAAAATTCGCAATTTTTTATTTATTTTTTATAAAATATCACGAATATTCGATATTAACGAATATTCGCGAATATTCTTCAAAATATTCGCGAAATATCGCGAAATCGAATATGGCGTATTCCGCTCATCACTAATCACTTGCAGAATTGAGCGATAGCGATTTGTGGGGAAATCCGTCATAAAAAAATAAAAGTAATGACAGCGACAATTCTGCAACTGAGCAAATTTCTGTGATTTTGATTTGATTACATTATTGAATAATTGTTATTACAATTACATTATCATTTGACATAATTATTTATAGTTATTTATTATATTATAATTTTATGATTTTGTGTTTCAAACTTTATCATACCCGGGATGTCTACTAGACTCTGGTTTGGACATATTTAAGTGAGATACCCACAACCTACTTGATCCATTTCAATCGGGATTCCGGCCCGGACACGGGACGGAAACAGCATTGCTCAAGATATGGGACGACGCTCTCGAGGCCGCAGACGAAGGAGAATCTTGTCTTCTGGTTCTGTTGGACCTAAGCGCAGCCTTCGACACAGTAGACCACAAGCTTTTATTGACTCGGCTAACCGAAGAAGCCAAAGTCGCAGAATGCGATTTATCTTGGTTCTCCTCTTTTTTGGAAAACCGATCGCAAATAGTGAAGTTAGGACCTTTCACTTCTAAAAAAACGCACATTATCGTGCGGAGTCCCTCAAGGATCCCCTCTGTCGCCGGTGTTATTCAACATCTACCTTCGTCCTCTTTTTGAAATCATCAGCAGCCAAAAACTGCTCTATCACTCATATGCAGATGACACGCAACTGTATTTCCGCATTTTCAATAAAAAGGATCACCACCTCAATCTAGAGACATGCCTGTCTTGGATAGAGGACTGGATGACAAAGAGTTAAATTAAACTCAACGGAGCAAAAACAGAACTCCTGTTTCACGCTAAGCATATGAATCAACCTGCAACAACTTGGACCCCCCGGCCCATTCTGGGCAAAATCATCACCCCTAGCGCCAAAGTCAAAAGTCTCGGGGTCATCTTCGACTCCTACTTGACAATGGACACACAAATAGGGTCAGTAGTCAGCGGATCTCACCATCTGCTGCGCCTACTACGCAGACTTATTCCTTTTATTCCCAAAGAAGACATAGCGGTCGTGGTGGGAGCAATTGTAAACTCAAGATTGGACTATGCAAATGCCCTTTACCTCGGACTCCCCAAGTACCAAATCCCTCGTCTACAAGTCGTTCAAAATACGGCCGCCAGACTTGTGACTGGGAAAAAACCTTGAGAATCAATCTCACCTTCACTGAGAGCCCTTTACTGGTTACCAGTGAAAGACAGAATCACTTTTAAAGCACTCTGTCTAACGCATAGATGTATCCATGGGAATGCTCCCCATTATTTATTAGAAAAAATAAAAGTTCACAATCCCAATCGCGTTCTGCGATCCACCAATCAAAATCTACTCCAGATACCGAAAGCCAACTACAAGTCCAAAGGAGATAGAAGATTTGCGGTCCAAGGTCCCAGACTATGGAACGCTTTACCAACCAGCATTCGGTTGGAGGAGAACCACTTAGCATTCAGGAGAAAGATTAAGACTCATCTCTTTTGATACCAAAGGAGACAGGAACAACAAGCGCCCAGAGGCGATTCAGTTCGCATGTGCCGCGCTATATAAGTTTTCATTCATTCATTCATTCATTCATTCAGTTATTCCTAAGAATTACAGGCCTACAGTATAAAATGCCAAATTTTCATGCAAAATAATTGTACCGCTTTTGGTACGGAATTCCAGACAGAATCATACCACCAGGGAGGTTAAAGGGGTTGTAAAGGTATTTAAAAAAAGTTTGCTTTGCACAGAGTGGCCTCGATTCTCATCTTCGGGGGTCCCTCATCGGCTGTCTCGGTTCCTCCCGGCAATAGCTAACCCCCGTTCTGGCAAGTGCTCTCCCAAGGGGATTAGCTTGCGGGCAGGCTTCTGTGATACAGTCGGCAGCCATAGCCCCCCTGCGCGTCGCGTCATTGATTTGATTGACAGCAGCGGGAGCCAATGGCTGCCCTGCTATCGATCTCAAGCTGGGGGAAAACATTGCAGGATCACGCCCACGGAGGGGGCCCGAGAGTGCAAGGGTTTTTTTCACCTTAATGCATAGGATGCATTAAGGTGAAAAAACACAAAGCTTTAGAACTCCTTTGAGCCTATAACTATTATGCTGACAACTGACTAAAAATAGCACGCTTTGGTTTAGTGGTGACTAAACAGTTGGAAAACTCAAAGTAAACAAGGGAATCCTAGAACATTTAATTTGCTGCTAAAGGTACTAGGAGACTTAGGCCCCATACACACGAGCAGACAGATTTGTTCAAATCTGTCTGTCCGACAGATTTGAACAAATCTGTCTGCTGGGATTTTGGTTTGCTCGCGTGTACACACGAGCAAACCAAAATCTCCGCCAGCAGACGGTGCGCTGACGTGTCGGTGACGTGGCGGTGACGTTGACGCCGCCACGTCACCGCACCAGGAAGTAAAACACTTCCGCGCATGCGCCGAATCCATTCGGCGGCGGTGCGGGACGACATGTCTGCTGGTAAGTGTACTAACCAGCAGACATGTCAGGCGGACGGATTCCCACCCGATAGATTTCAAAGCATGCTTTGAAATCTGTCGGGTGGCCAAATCCATCGGCTCGGCCGTACACACGATCGAATCTGTCTGCTGAAACGGTCCAGCAGACCGTTTCCAGCGGACAGATTTGATCGTGTGTACGAGGCCTTACAATTATGATTATGTAGTGTAAAATTTTAAAGAAATTTGATAAAATGTATAAAGTAAAACAATAAGAGTGGTAAAACAAACAATGAGTGATTATTCTACAGTAGGGATGGTCCCGATGTTCAAATCAAAATTAAAGTGATTGTAAACCTTTTTCTTTTATTTTTATATGTCATACTTACCTCCACTGTGCAGATTGTTCATCAACATGGGGACAAGGTGCTTTGGGGGGGGACCACAAAGCACCCTTCTCATGTTGAGGACAAGCGGCCTGGTATGGTTCAGGAGGGGTGGGTGCTTGCTCATTTCCCCTTTCCTGGTCTGCCAGGCTGCTTGCTCGGTCTTGTATGGATTTTAAAGGGTGGGACCCACCGCCAAATTTTTTTGGGGGTCGTGGAGTTCCCCTTAAACACTTAAGACCCGGACCATTATGCGGCGATCAGCGTATTTCTTTTGTGACTGCAACATTATAGCGGACACATCGGACACTTTTGACACATTTCTGGGACCATTGTCATTTTCACAGCGAAAAGTGCTATAAAAATGCACTGATTACTGTGAAAATGGCAGTAAAGGGGTTAACCACTAAGGGGGCGCTAAGGGGTTAAGTGTGCCCTAAGGGAGTGATTTTTACTGTAGGGGGCGTGGCTGGACGTGTGACGCCACTAATCGTCGTTCCCTACAACAGGGAACAGACGATCAGTGACACTGCCATAGAAAAGAACGGGGAAGCTGTGTTTACACTTACCTCTCCCTGTTCTTCAGCTCCTGTGACCCGATTGTGGGACACCGGTGGCGATCGGGTCCCGCGGGCGCGGTCACGGAGCTTCGGACCGGGTCACGAGCGCACCGCCGATGGCGCGCGTGTGACCCACGGGTGGGCTTCTTAAAGGCAACGTACAGGTACATGCCTGTGCCCATCTGTGCCATTCTGCCGACGTATATCGGCGTTAGTCGGTTCTTAAGTGGTTAAATGGTTAAGCATTACTAAAATCACTGCTCTTAAAAAAACTGTAGTTTTAAAAACTTTTTTGGGTTGATATATGTCCCCTGGGGCAGTACCCGGGTCCCAATACACTTTATATGGTAATAACTTACATATAAGCCTTTAAAATTAGCACTTTTAATTTAGCATGTTCGTGTCCCTTTAATAGGGTTTGCATGTTCGCTCAAACTTTTGCCTGTTCGCATGTTCTGGTGTGAACCCAATCGGGCGTGTCCGGCTCATCCCTATTCTACAGACACTGCAATGCAAAGATACAAATAGTGAAATGTACAATAGTGTTTTCAAGAGTACTCACTCCATAGTTTTTCAGCTGGAGATAGGCAAAGCACTGGACTCAAACTGTTATTAAAACTTATGCCGCGTACACAGGATCACTTTTTGTGATGAAAAAAATGACATTTTTAAAAATGTAATTTAAAATGATCGTGTGTGGGCTTTACATCATTTTTTGTCTTGTGAAAAACAACAAAAAAAAAATCGAACATTCTTGAATTTTTTATGTCATTTTTTAAAATGTCATTTTTTGTGTCATAAAAAATGATTGTGTGTGGGCAAAAACGACGTTTTAAACTCGCACATGCCCAGAAGCAAGTTAGGAGACGGGAGGTAAAACTACCATTCATAATGGACTAAGCACATTCATCACGCTGTAACAGACAAAAAAGCACGAATCGTCTTTTACTAACAAGTAACCAGCTAAAAGAGTGCCGTCGCTTTGTTCATCATTTTTCAAAAACAATGGTGTGTGGGCAACATATTTTTTAATGATGAAGTTGGAAAAATTATGTTTTTTTTCATGATGAAAAATTAAATTTTTTTTCAAGACAAAAAGTGATCGTGTGTACAGGGCATTAGATGTCCACACCCTGTAGTAACAAGCCACTTATTGACATCTGGAGTGCAAATTCTGACAATGTTGCAATTTTTTTAATCTCTGGTCAGCAACAAAAATGTCTACATACATAAAACAAATAGTTCTATTCAAGATTCTCAAATGTATCTATCGTCCATCTCACTTTTCTACAAGTAGCTATTTATCAAGGGTGCCAGCTTAAGCGTTGTAACGGGAGGGCCCATGGAATCCAGAAGCTCTTACAAAGTATGAGCCAGAAAATAATGGACATAT
This sequence comes from Rana kukunoris, assembly GCA_029574335.1. Classification (NCBI taxonomy): domain Eukaryota; kingdom Metazoa; phylum Chordata; class Amphibia; order Anura; family Ranidae; genus Rana; species Rana kukunoris. The sequence continues at coordinate 265,748,578 of CM056053.1, forward strand.
CTTGGGATTGCTTTAACATGGGTTTGTAATTCAGAATATATCCCAGGATATCTGTAAGAACTATTTACAGGTTGTTGATTCTGAACTCAACAGGTTAATTGAAAGAGTGACTCATTCAATGTGGGAACACAGACTGTTAGGTGTTAATGTCATCTTCTACTGTGATGAATATGAATCTAGGATGGCTCCTAAGACCTTTCCATTGTGTTGTGCTAATTGACACTGTATTGTGTGAAGGAGTCCTGTGATAAATGTGTATTGCAAGTTAACAGACAGTCTAAAGGTCTATTGATGATAAATGTGTATTGTGTGGCAGGTGAGAAGAGTCTGGATGTTTACCTTGAGGGGTCATGTCTCAGAGTCACCTTGTCTGGGTAAATGATTAGTTAATTAGCTCATGTAAATTATGTCACAGTTGGTGTCAGAATGTCTGACTAATAGATGTGTATTGAGGGGGCTCATTAGGAACCATTGTATAATGTTGTGGGTGGAGTTGAGTCATTGTTCATTTTGGTTACTAACGGTATATAAGAGCCTGATTTTCTCATTAAACTCTCTATACATTTTGAACCTCAAACAGAGCTGTGTCTCATTACTGGGGGAATTTGTATGGGTCGTGTTTGCCGGATTGTGAAGTGTCGATAACTGTCTTGGGTTCGGAATGGAATATCTTAAACGGCGTTAACCCCTGTCCCATTTGGGCTTCCGTTACAGGCATGTTAGTCATTTGTTTCATATCTGATTCAGAGTTTTTACTGAGAGCAGTTGACATCTTTGACATATGTACATATCATAGCTAAATGAACTGATCTAATTATATTTTTTTCAGGTTGCATTTAAAAATTGTATGCATGCACCATCTTTGGTGCACTTAATATGAATAGGGGGAAGGGGGTTCATAGTAAAAACAATATATGATGTTTCTTAACCAGCTAACTAGTAATGCACTGTCTTTCCTAGTCAGTGTACCATCAATCATTTTTTTCCTTCCTTGACAAACGAACAAAAAATAAACTGCACTTCCCTCGATGGACCCTGGCTCATTTTTTCTTCCCGGCAAGAGGGGGGGGGGTGTGGATTTCATCTGCAGTCACCCTTGCATGCCCCCTGCCGTGGCTCGAACATGTTTTGGCCGCTTTGGGGGGGCACCATCTTGGCGGCGGCGTCCCGTGATGATTTCTGGACGTTTTTTGGCAAAGGGCGCAGATGTGCTGCCACGTGCCCTGTGTGCGTGCAACGCTGTGACATCATGCACTTGCAACGGAAATTGCCCAACTACATGAGAACCAGAGGATGGCTCCATGCAGGCCAACATAGATGGTCACCACACATGAACAGTGCCTAAACAGCCATGTAAGTACAGACTCTCACAGTGCCAGTTTTTTTCGTCTATATGACTATCTGGTGCTTTATTATACTTACAGAGCCTATTGATGCCCTCCTACATCAATCATTAAGGTAAACCCCACTTTTTCATTTTTTACTTATTCACTTTTATTTGTGGTTCGCACTGGCCTCCTCACGTTCCGCTCTTACCAGCGGCCCCACACAATTTAAATAATTAATCATCGATTAATTTCTTACTACACATTTCACTGTTATCACTTGGTTTGGTAGAACAGGTGTACTGCCCTTCCTCATATTCCATCACACATGACACGTGACACTTGAAATCTAAGAACGCTATATGGGTAACACACACCAGATGACACTCATAGATGCACATATTTCTGTGCAAGATTTTCCTTCAATAATTAAAACAATAAAAGACATTGCACTTTTTATTTTTCTCCTGTTAATACAACTCAAATGAGCTTATTTACATACCTTTTAAATAAATATTAATATTGGAAAGAATGATTACAGTCTGGCTGACATTGTGTTAATCTGTCAATGGTGTGATATTTGATTGTAATTTGACACATTGGGGGTTATTTACTAAAGGCAAATCCACTTTGCATTACAAGTGCAAAGTGCACTTGAAATTGCACTGAAAGTACACTTGGAAGTGCAGTCACTGTAAATCCGAGGGGGACGTGCAAGGAAAATAAAAAACAGCATTATAGCTTGCACATGATTGGATAATAAAATCCGCAGAGCTTCCCCTCATTTCAGATAGGATTTGCCTTTAGTAAAAAAAAAAAAACATTGGCCCGGATTCACATACATCGGCGCACATTTATGTCACCGTAGCGTATCTCTTTTACGCTATGCCGACGCAGTGCAGAGAGGCAAGCATGGAATTCACAAAGCAAATGCTCCCAACTCTGCGCCGGCGTACCGTATATTTCGTAGGCGTAAGCCGGCATAAGTGGAAGTAGGTGGAAGTGGGCGTGATCCATGTTAATGAAGCGTGACGCATGCAAATGCGCATGTGTACAACCACGTCGGAACAACTGCCTAAGATACGCCATATCACTGTGTACGCCCTGAACATAACCTATGCCCAGCCAGACCCACGTCGGCCCATATTCACAGACGTCCAACGTAAAATACGTATGCTTGTGTTCCCTGGTCCATACCTTTGCATGGGTTGCACCTCATCTATGGGGAATAACTTTACGCCGAATGTAAAACTTAAGCAAACCACGTAAATCATGCGCCGGGCGCAAGTACGTTCGTGAATCAACGTATCTCCCTCATTTGCATATTTGAATAGAAAATCAATGGGGGCGCCACATGCGCCCAGCGTAAATATACACCCACTCTACGCCGGCGTAGGCAAGTTACGTCGGTGGGATGAAGTCTGTTTTTAGGCGTATCTTAGTTTGTGGGTTCGGCGCACAGATACGAAGGCGCATATTTGTACTTATGCAGCGTATCTGGAGATACGTCGGCGTAAGTGCTTTGTGAATCCGGGCCAAAGTCTTTACTTGGGATTTTGTTGCAGGTGGCATCTCTCATCTGCCTCAGAGGGCATCCAAAATTGTGGCTCCTTGTAAGCCCCTTTTTGGCTAGACTCCATTCTTTGGAGGGGCGAGGACGGGCCATAGAGATTTCGGGACAACTCAACAGTCTTTTATATATCTGGTTGCGGGATCATTTCTTCCATTTCCATTTTCCAGTGGTAAATACAGGGATAGACTGGCCATTGGGACTACAGGGAGTTTCCCAGTGGGCCGATGGCTCAGTGGGCCAGCTTCAGTGACAGCGGACCACCACCCCCCCCTCTGCTCCTTTTGTCTCTCCCTCCCCGCAGCCCTCACCTGGGGGGAGCAAAGAAGCAGAGGGAGGACAAGAGAAGCAAAGAGGACGACAGAGGAGCATGGGGGAGGGGACAGACAGCTGACTCAACAGCTATGGCCTGGGAGTTTCTCACTTCTGCCTAATCTTGTCCCATTAGGGGGGGGCACCAAACTGATTCTTTGCCCCTGGTGAAATAATGTCTAGCTTCCCCACTGGTACTGCCTATAAGAGTACCAGTACCCGCCTTTTTCCCCTAATAAAGTAGAATGGCTAGTGAAGAGGAAGAGAGGGCTTGGGTGGACGGGAGGGGGGGGGGGTGCGGGAGTTGTCCGCCCGCCATGGGAGAGACCTGTCAAAGTGGGCCAGTCTGGATAAAGTCCAGGGCCAAACTTTTGTCCCAGTCCAGCCCTGGGTAAATATGTTATTTCTTCAATTTCCATTTTCCAGTGTTAAATATGTTACTTGTGTACATATACTGACGCTTATACATGATGAAATTATTTGAAATTCTGAGCTGTTTTATGTATTCCCAAACAATAAACTATCCCCCTGAAGAAGACCACTACTGCATAGGTCGAAACGCATCAGGGTTTATGTATGGCTGACATTCTGTAATGTTATGGTTTGCTTGATTGTGGTTACATTGCTCTTATGGAATACTTATTGTTCTGTACAACCAGAGTTTACATCTCAATGACATTGAGTTTTACGTTTTGATGAATAAAGAACTTTTCTAATAGATACCGTCTTTTGATCTTGATACCACTGCTGCTGCAAAAAAAAAAGCTTCTCTCCTACAAGTGTTGTTTCCATAATAAAAAAAATAAACTACAGCTCCCTCTATATTGGCCCTTATTTTTTTAATTAGCTTAACATTGATCAACCTTCTCTTTCCAAAGTTAAATGTTTCTATTTATTTGTTTCTCTGTTGAGATCACATCTATCAATTCTCCCTTTTTAACGTGGTAGTAAAGTCTTTTTATTTTTTTACTTGTATCTACAGGTAAGCCTAAAATAAGACTTACCTGTAGGTACAGTGAATATCTTCTAAACTTGCACTGTTTAGGAAATATTTACACTGCATGCAGCCGGTGACGGCGCTGGTGCCTGTGCTTTGTAGGGACAGCATATCTGTGCCATCTCTTCAGAGCACTATGTCACGGCTGTGACTCTTGGAAGTGATGTCATCGCAGTTCAGCCAATCAGCTGGCCGAAGCAAGCGAACTCGGAGTGAAGATGGAAGCTCTGTCAGCGGTGACTGGAGGTGCTGGAGGGCTTCAGTCTAAGGATAGTAATTTATACTGTGCTAGTATGCGATGCATACTAGCACATTATGCCATTGTCTTGCAAATTTTGTTTTTCTCAAAGGTTAAGGTTTACAAACGCTTTAAGCTTAATATGCATGTATCATCTGCTCCCTATTTCTAAATTAAAAAAAGATTTGCAACATCTTTTACTTTGAACATGAACCTTAAAGCAGAACTTCACTTAATAATGAACATTCCGCTGATCCTTCTCCTCCACTCCTCTGCCTGTATTTTTTTTTTTAGGGTGCGAATGTATTTATCTTATAGGTATGCTCTCCCATTTTTGCTCTTCCCTCCTAGGTGAGAAGAGCTGAAGTCCAGCCTCTTCGTCTGCAACCTCTTGGGACATGTCACCTTTTTCCAGGAGACTGTGGAACCATTCAGAAAGTGGAGAGCCAGCTAAGAAACAGTAGGAAGTCACAGTCTGCTTCAACGGCAGCACCAGGGACCCAAAGGCTGCCAAAGAACTACCATGGGTGAAAACAGCTTTGAATCCCTGGGTCGGTAAGTATTTGTCTATTAAAATTCAGTAGCTACATTATTATTTTTAAGACCAAAGTTCCTCTTTACGTACATTCAGCCAGCTCTTTTTTCAATACAGTGAAGCTAAATTACTATTGGCTTTGTTCTCTTGAATCTTTCACTAACCTGATTTCCCTTTTTTTTAAGAAACTGAATTGCAATGAGATGTTTTACTTTTGAAGAATACCATCCACCTCATGCTAGGTTCTAGATATGCAGCTCTGAAACATTAGGATAATGTAAAGATTCCCTGCTTCATATAAAAAAGCATACATTTCAGACCTGATATTCCCAAAAGGGTGAGTTCCAGGATCAGTTACATTCTTTAAGTTAAACTGCCAACAGGATTATTGAGTAAAAGTTTATTTTTGAAATGTTGTCCCTGATGCCCCAGGAACATGTTCCATTGAACAAAACATACATTGGACAGAGAATGGCGGTGACGTTGACGCGGCTGCCCTGAATACTGGCAGTGCGGTCTTTTAACGTAAAGTACATATGCTCATATGTTTGTAAGTATTATTATTGTTATTAGTATACAGGATTTATAAAGCGCCAACAGTTTGCACAGCGCTCAACAATGTAGGGAGACACTACACCAACAGTACAATTCAAAACAAGAGGGTTAGAAGAGCCCTACTCATAGAGGATGACGTGTTGCACGTAACACGCGCACGCACGTCGAGGGAGGAGCGGCCCATGCCACGGTCCATGCAAGGGAGATGACGGGACGGAGGACGAAGGAAGAGACGCCAAACTAGTCAAAGCAGGAAAGGGCAGCGGTGAGAGCGCCGACCCGATGACCTGCCGAACATACGCCTCCCTTCCCCGACATGCGGCGGAGCATCTAGCATTGCAGTGAGACCCCCTCCGATCCTCGGTCTCCCTCGGCTTCTTCCCATCCCCCGGCAGCAGCGGCAGCAGCGGCGCCGAGACGAGAGACCAACAAGTAAGGCGTGCGGTAACGGTCCGGGGTCATCGGACATTGGAAGCCTACCCCCCCCCCGAGGCGAATCAGCGAACAGGTAAAAAGTTTTTGTTTCACTCTCTTCCTGCCCCGAGAGACGGCGAATCTGGTACACAGGCTGACAGCCTGCAGGCCTAAGACAACAGGCAAGTGTAAAGTCGCAGGTCTGATTTACCTCCCCTAAAAAATAAAAAAAAAACCTGTTCCCTGAAGATACGCTATTGGAATGTGTTCATGATGAAAGAGTACTAGAATAACCTTTTGGTAATCGGCGGTGATATGCTTGGGGACTACAAGGCTTGGACAGATGGCTTAGTTGAAACTCCCAGGCTGGGTCAAACAGATAACACCCTGACAAGTGTGGCATAACCCATAGACTGAGTACGAACTGAGGGGTGACGAGGTAAAATCTAGCCCTTGTACAAGACACCGCGGGGTAACTTAATATTTAATATTTAGCCGCATTTCAGGGGTGTGTGATTTAAAGGGGTCGGGGTGACCCCCGAACTGGCTCAAAATTGGCGGAAGAGATACGGCATTATCCTCCCCTGGGCGTCTAAGGGACCCGAGGTGGAATGAGCTCTTGGGGGATTAAGAGAGGCAACAAGGCCCCGGAATAAGTTAGCCCCTACATAGCAGGTAGCTCACTCAGGGGCGAGGGTTGTAGTACCCCAATCAAGGACAGAGCAGGAGGGTATAAGAGGCCGAGAGCAAAATTACATAGCTGCAGCGATAGCCCCACATACGAGGTGCCCTCAAGCCGACAAAGAGACCCGTGATTAAAAGAAGGAGCACAGCCTAAAACCCAGAGGAGCACCAGAATATCAAAATATTGGGGAAGAGTCCCCCTGTGGGCGATTAACCCTGCACCTGATACTACATAGCGCGGTGTAGACGGGATCACCGGTAAAGCTGGGGAAGCGAATTAGGCCCCGGACAAAATACGCAATGAGCAAGACCACAAGGGGATCCACCCTGAGGACCCCCAAAGAGAACCCCACCAGCAGTACCATCAGGCAATACATGACCCCGGAGGGAAAAAAAAAACCCCTGAATAACGAAAAAAAAGAAGATAAAGCGGGGGCAATCAAAAGGGGTCAGGGGGTAGCGAACCCTGTAATGACGGGAGGTTCAACAGAGGGGGACTCCAATGAAAGCCAGCTAGACGAATCAAGAACGGCCGCGCACACCCCAACGAAAGAGGAACTAGAGGACATGCTAAGAAGATTGGAAAATGTGTTTAGGGAGGAAATCAGAGCATTGAGGACGGACTTAGGACATATCCTATCACGGGTGGAAGAGATGGAGACTAGACAAAACAAGCAAGACCTGGAACTCACGCAATTAAGGGACCAACAGACACAAATAAAACTCAACCAGAGATTTCTGCAGTATCGCTTAGAAGACCAGGAGAACCGCAACCGCAGGCAAAACTTGCGCATCCGCTCTATAAAAGAAGAGAGGGGGGAAGACTTGGAAAAAATCTTAAACAATTTGTTTGCGCCCCTTCTGGATAGGGGGTTGGAAGAGCCCTTAAAAATAGAGCGGGTACACCGCGTGGGGCGAATTAGAGACGGAGGGGGCGAAAGACCAAGAGACATCATCGTCAGGTTCAGACACTATGAAGACAAAGCAGAGATCTGGACTAGACTGAGAGGAAAGCCACCCCTGAATTACCAAGGGGATGAGATCCAGATTTTTACAGATCTGGCTCGGGAGACCCTCGATAGGAGGAGACATCTTAGGCCCCTGCTGGAGCGGATGCGACAAAAAAACATTAAATACCAGTGGGGTTTTCCGGCTTGTCTTATTGGGAAAAAAGATGGGATCTCGGCGAAACTAACCTTCCCAGAAGACCTGCCAGGTTTCTGCCAAAAACTAGATCTCCAAAAAGTAGATCTACCTGAATGGTTGGAATGAGAAAACCCTATTGCGGGGGGGGGAGCGGGGGGAAGCCGAGGGGGGGGGGGGAAGGAGGGGGGGGGAATTAGGTAAGATCCTACGTACCAAAATGTTAAAAAAAAAAAAAAAAAAAATATAAAAGGAAAGTTGAAAGGTTTAGAGGACGGCTTAGCAGTCCGCAGGGGGTGCTTTGCAAGGGTCTGGTGGCATGGGCCAAGTCTCCACCTCACCACATAGAAACCAAAGGGCATTAGGGGGGGTAGTGCCCGGGGTGGTTTCCAAGACAACGGTGGGGTCTGGGAGGGGGGGGGGGTGGGGGTGGGGGTGGATGGAGGGGGAGGAAGGGGGGTGGGGGGCGAGGGGGAGGGGGGGGGTGGGGGTGGGGGTGGATGGGGGGGAAGGAAGGGGGGTGGGGGACGAGGGGGAGGGAGGGGGGACATGGCTCTCAGGGACTCGAGAGTAAATTGAGGAGGAAAGGGAGAATTTGAGAGATGAATGATATTAGGTTTATGTCTTATAATGTCAAAGGTATGAACTCCGAGCGTAAAAGGTATAAGATCTTAGAGGAGATTAAACACAGGGGTGCAGATGTGTTTTTTTTACAGGAAACTCACCTGTCCCTGGAATCAAATACTAAACTGTATACACCTACTTTCCCAACCTGGTACTATGGCGACTCCATTTCCAATCGGGCACGTGGAGTGGCAATCGGCATGGCGAAAGGGACAAGGTTTGACCTAGAGGCAAGATTACAGGATCCGGAAGGCAGATTCCTATTTTTAAAAGGGAAACTAGAGAATATGACATTCACCTTCGCAAACATCTACTCCCCCAATAAACACCCTATCGAATACCTATGTAAAATTCTGGGAAAACTGTCTGACTTCAAGGAGGGATATTTGATAGTTATGGGGGACTTAAATTTCAATATGGACCCAAGAATGGACAATAAGTCATGGGGGAGGGAGAGAATCAATGGGCAACTCCAAAAAATAAGACATAAACTGCATGAAAAACAACTGGTAGATGTATGGAGGGCACTCCACCCAGGTAAACAGGACTACACGTTCTACTCCCCCCCACATGGAACATACTCCCGGATCGACTACATTTTGGTGGACCACAGCCTGCTGGATCGGGTGGCAGAGGCAGAGATCGGTAATATGACCTTATCGGACCATGCCCCGGTCACCATGAAAATAAGATCACTAGGGTACGAGCGTCAGCGGTCAATATGGTACCTTAATGATAGCCTGATCCGGGATGAAGGGGGCGCCGGGAGGGTGGAAGAGGAATTGAACCAATTTTTCCTTAGTAACGACACAGAAGGGATCTCAAGCGCCACCCTCTGGATGGCGCATAAAGCATACATCAGAGGGGTCCTAATATCTGAGGGAGCTAGGAAAAAAGCCGATAGAAATAGGAAGCGAGACACCTTGATAAAGGAAATAACAATCCTAGAGCGACATCATAAAGAACAGTCAAGCAACGCGACATATGTAAAATTAACCCAAAAAAGAGACGAATTAAAAGGGGTAATGGAACAGGAAGCTAACATCAACCTTAAAAATATTGCCAGAGAGAGGTATGTATGGGGAAATAAACCCAGTAGGTATCTCGCCAAAATGGTTCAAAAAAAGAGGACCAGGAACTACATCGAGAAAATTAAAAGGAAAAATGGGAGATGGTGTATTCATCCAGGGATATAGGGGAAACCTTTAAAAACTATTATGAAGAACTCTACTCTATAAACCAAGGAAGGGGGGAGGGGGGGAAAGAGGCGAAGACCCGTGAATTCCTAGAGCAGGCGGGGTTACCTAAAATAAAGGAGTTAGAAAAAACGTTGCTAGATAAACCTATTACGGAAGGAGAAATTAAGAACGCCCTGGAGAACACAACAGGTGGTAAAAGCCCGGGCCCAGACGGGTTTTCGACCTTTTACTATAAGAGGTTCAGCCACATTTTGACACCAATAATGTGTAGATATTTCAACGGTCTAGGAGCGGAGTACGACATCAGTAAGGAGTCCTCTGCGGCCTTAATCACAGTTATATTAAAAGAGGGGAAGGACGGATCAACCTGCTCGGGTTATAGACCGATCTCCCTCCTAAATACAGATACAAAGCTCTTTGCAAAAATATTGGCGGAGCGTTTAAAAAACACATTACATCAGTTGATCTATCCCGACCAGGTAGGATTTGTCCCTAGGAGAGAAGGAAAAGAGAATGGCATGAGAGCGCTCCTCCTCCTCGAGAGGATGAAACAGCGTGGGCCCCCAGGTCTATTCCTGTCGGTGGATGCCGAGAAAGCCTTCGACAGGGTAGACTGGGGGTTCATGACGCAGTCTCTCGTAACAATGGGAATAGGCGAGAGAATGATGAGTTGGATTAAAACCCTTTACCGTCACCCCTCGGCTAGAGTAAAAATAAATGGTACGTATTCGGCGCCCTTCGAAATGAAGAATGGGACAAGACAGGGGTGTCCTCTCTCCCCCCTTCTCTTTATCTTAGCACTTGAACCTCTTCTGGCAACGATCCGCAAGGTCCCTGAAGTCAACGGGATTAGAGTAGAAGAAGAGGAACACAAATTGGCGGCTTTCGCCGATGATGTGTTGTTCTTTCTTACTAAACCAATGGAATCGATACCAAAACTCCTATCGATCATACAACTATATAGTAAAATCTCTAATTACAAAATTAATATAACAAAATCGGAAATATTAAACATAAACCTTAGTAAAGAGGAAGAGAGGCAAGTAAGGGAGATATGCGTCATCCCCTGGAAGAAAGAAATAAAATACCTGGGGATAAAACTTGCCAACTCGACCCAGAAGATGTACAGGATCAATTATATCCCCTTATTAAATGAGATCAAAGACGAACTAAAAAAGACGATAAACAAACCAATTTCATGGATAGGTCGCATTAATATGCTGAAAATGACCATTGTACCTTAAATTTTATATAAATTTACAATGATGCCAATCGCCTTACCCCAACAGTATCTATCTGCTCTAAACTCCATACTAATTAACTATGTCTGGAAAAACAAAAAACATAGAATTTCTCTCTCAATCCTCAAACAAGCAAAGCTACAGGGTGGTCTCGCAGTCCCCGACATAAAAAATTATTATAAGACGGCTGTTCTCTCTAGGGTGATTGATTGGGCTAGGGATACACCAAGGAAGAGATGGCTACAAATAGAGAAGGCACAAGTAAATCTCCAACTCACTAATATTATGTGGATACCGACACGATACCGAGTTTTAGATAATAAAATATATGATATAACACGAGATACATTAAAAACATGGGATAGAGCACAGACACTTTTCGAGAACAAGTTTAATTCTCCACTAATGAATTTAAAGGAAAACACATACTTTGCACCGGGGATGAAGAAGCTAGGGGGTAACTGGATTAGAAGTGAAAGGGTACACCTAGGAGACATCATTAACAACGGGACGATAAGGCCCTATGAAGAGCTAGAGGTAAAGGAGGACTGGTGGAAGCTGAATAGGTGGCATTATTTCCAGCTAGCTCACTTCGTGCAACTCCTCCCCCGCCCTCTACGGACGGGGTCGGAGTTGACACCAGTGGAGATACTATGTAAAGCAGGAAACCCCAAGAGAATAGTTTCCAAACTATATAGGATCCTTGTAAAAAGCGAGGGCCGGGATGATGCTCCCTTCTTAGAGAGATGGGAAAGGGAATTGGGCACTGTAAGAGGGGAAAACACAGCACAAAGAATCTTTCAATTAACGCACGCTTCAGCAATTGACACAAGAACAGCCGAGACCAACTATAAGTGCCTGTCGGGTTGGTATATGACCCCAGATAAAGCCAGCAAATTTAAAGCAGGTCTAACGGACAACTGCTGGCGGGGGTGCCCGGATAAAGGCACAATGGGACATTTATGGTGGACCTGCCCTAAAATACAAAAGTACTGGGACGACATAATTGGCCAAATTAAAGAGATCACCGGGCAGAAGCTTAAAAAAGATCCCTGGGGGATGCTCTTTCACTGCGGTCATGGAGGGATTAAGGGATATAGGCAATCCTTGCTACCTCACTTATTAAATGCGGCCAAAAGGCTTATACCAAAAAAATGGCAGGAAACGGAAGGCCCACAGATGTGGGAATGGATGGATGCGGTGGAGGACACTTACAGATCAGAAGAGTTAAGAAGCAGTGTTAGGGAAACCAATATGGACTTCCAGGAAAAATGGGGAAAGTGGAAAGAATATAAAAAAACATGGAGCTATGCGGAAGGCCTGAAGCCCCCTTAGGGGAAGGGGGTGGGAAAGAATAAAGGTTTATTTAAAAATAAAATAATAACTTAAGGTGGAGACAACCCAATAGGGAAGATCCTAGACTATATAGAAAATAAGCCGAGTCCCGAGAGCCATGAGGGGGGGGGGGAATGGGAGGGGGGTAGAGCCCAAAGGCTCCAACCTATTTTGGGAAAAAAAAAAAAAAAGGAATAAATAAACGTTAAAACGACACCACAGATGATGCAACTGGTAAAAGGTGACGAAAGTAGTACCGACTCTCGAGCCGGCCTCAAACGTCAATCATTAAAAGGCTGAAGTGGTGAAAAAAAAAAAAAAAAAAAAAAGAAGAGCCCTACTCCTGCAAGCTTACAATATAAGAGGGAGGCGCTGGATAAACAAAAGTTAGGGCCTGTGTGGGATGGACTGATGAGGGGAGTAGAAGATTTGGTTGTTAGCTGGAGGCAGGATAGACCACCCTGAAGAGATGAGTTTTCAGGGATCACCTAAAAGTGAACAGAGTTGGAGATAGCCGGACAGAATGGGGTAGTGAGTTCCAGAGGATGGGAGAGGCTCTGGAGAAGTCCTGGAGACGAGCACGGGAGGAGGAGACACGGAAGCTAGAGAGAAGAAAGTCTTGGGAGGAGCGGAGAAGGCGGTTTGGGTGATATTTGGTGATAAGATTGGTGGTGTAGCTCGGGGCAGAATTGGAAATGGCTTTGTATGTTATTGTTAGTGTTTTGAATTTTATTTGTTGGGCAATGGAAAATCAGTGGAAGAATTGGCAGAAAGGAGTGGCGGACACAGAATGGTTGGTAAGGTGGATGAGTTTGACAGCGGCATTCATGATAGACTGAAGAGGGGATAGTTTGCGAAGAGATAGGCCATTGAGGAGGGAGTTACAATAGTTAAGGGACAATAACAAGGGATAGAATAAGTTGCTTAGTGGTCTCAATGGTTAGGAAGTAGCGTATTAGAGAGATGTTTCGGAGTTGAAGTCTGAACAATTTGGACAGTGATTGGATTTGAGGCTGAAAGGACAGTTAAGAGTCTAGGATTACACCTAGTATCTTGGCATGAGGTGAGGAACTGATAGTTGTATTATTGATCTTGATGGAGAAGTCAGGGGGAGGAACATGGGCTGGAGGAAATATTTGAGCTCAGTTTTAGAAAGATTGAGTTTGAAGAAGTGGTGTGACATCCGTGTTGATATGTCAGTTAGTAAGTTATTAATGCGAGAGGAAACTGAAGGAGTGAGGTGAGTAGTAGAGAGATAGATTTGTGTTGTCAGCATAGAGGTTGTACTGAAAGGCATGGGAGTCTATTAACGGACCAAGGGAGGAGTTGTAAATGGGAAAGAGAAGAGGACAGAACCTTAAGGTACCGCTAAAGAAAGAGGAAGTGGAGGAGAAGGAGTAGGAGAAGGTAGGAGGAGAAGGTAGGAAGAGAGCCATAAGAAAGCAGAGTCTTGAAGGCCAAGAGAGTTTTTTTTGAAGAGGGGCTGGTCAACAGTATCAAAGGCCAAGAGAGGTCGCGTAGTATGAATATGGAGTAGTGGCCATTGGTTTTAACAGTTGGTAGTGAGTTTCATTAGGGCAGTTTCAGTGGAGGGTAGCAAGCTGAAGCCAGACTGCAAGGGGTCAAGAAGGTTGTTGTCAGTAAGGTAGGAGCTAAGACGGTTGTAGACTAAGCATTCTAAAAGTTTTAATGCAAACAGGAGTGAGGAGATGGGACTTTAATTGTTCAGGCTGATGGAATCCAGTGACGGCTTTTTAAGTATGGGAGGATCAGCTTGTTTTTAGTAGGGAGGGGAAAGTGCCAGTAGAGAAGGAGAGATTAAAGATGTGAGTGAGGGAGCATAAGATAGAAGAAGATGGTGACTGTAGTAGATGTGAGGAAACAGGATCCAGGGGACCAGGGGATCCAGGGGACAGGTGGTAAGGCGGGCTTCTGAGAAAACTTTAGAGACCTATTCAGTAGTAGCAAGTTTAAAAGAGTAGAGTGTTGAGAGTGGATTGGTACAGGGTATGTTAAGTGGGTTAGATGTCTGTGCAGTGGAGATGTCCCCACTAATTGGATCAATCTTGTTTTTGAAGTGATTGGCAATCTCGTGAGCAGTAAGGCAGTTACTGGGTGGAGATGGTCGTGAAGAAAATAGAGAGTCAAAATTAGAGAAGAGACGATAAAGACCGGAGGACAAAGTTTTAATGAGGGTGACAAAGTAGGTTTGTTTAGCAGCATGGAGGGAGGAATTGTGTTTTAAGAAGGCAGTATTTTATTGGTTGAATGCATGCTGGGAGTTGGTTTTATGCCACACTCACTCCAGTGCTTAGCTATGTCTCTTAAGGTTTCTGGTGTTGTCGGTCTGCCAAGGTTGTAATAGTCGGGGCCTGACAATCTAAGTACCTTTTTAATTTTGTGTTTAATAAAATAACACACAGTACTACACTATTGGATGTTTTTGTCTTTTCCTTGGTATGTACCTGTGCTGTGAGATCGGATTGAGTCTTCCTGTGGTTTAGTATCTTTATGAGAGAGATTTGAGGCATTGACAGCTGAATAATTAAGCGGTCTGGAGCCAGCCATCCATCCATCTATCCATCAGGGATTCTGTTTCATCTAAATGCTGTTTTAGACCGCTGAAGTCTAAACTTCTGGCAAATGGCTTTCCTTTTCACATGGTGGCTTGTGCACTTTGGATTCATCAAGATTTTTCATAGTGGCTTTCATATGCCCTGTACACACGATCGGTTCATCCGATGAAAACGGTCTCATGGATTTTTTAATGGATATAGCATGGGATATACTTATATACACAGATTCGTATAATTACTACTCTGACCCCTTCAGCGCATATTTCATCTTGACCTATTAAGCTCTGTGAACAACATGCTTTTTTAGACAGAGGAACAAAAGAGGCACTGGAAAACCTTTGAAAAACAGCCTAAAGATCCATGTATTGGGTTGATAGATAAATATATAACAGCAGTAATTCATAAAGGGGAACTAAACCCATAAACCCATACTCTAAGGGGGGAGGTTTGAACTTCCTTCCGGCGTCGCGGAGGCCCGGGAAAAAAAGGACATGCCAGATGTGGCATGTCAGAGGGTCACTGTAACTTAAAGGGGTTGTAAAGACAAAAATATTTTCCTCTTAAATTAAAGTCTCACAGTAGCTGATAAAGTAAAAAGTAATGTTTTGCATTATAACTAGTTTGATATCTGTTGAAATCAAGCTTTTTTATTCACCTCTGTCACTCCTGAATCGTTATTCTCACTGACTTCCTGGTTTGCGGTACGCATTTATTCTTGCTACATCACGGCCTAATGGGAACTAAATTTCCCATTAGGCTTAGCCTCCATGCCTATGAGGGTTAAGAGAGCATCTTCACGCAGGGCTGTAGTCATAGGGAGGGGGTGAGCACATTCTGCTTTCCACCATGCAGGTGCTGATGGAAAGCAAGAAGAGGAGAGACAGGAAATGGCATTTTCAAACCTGGATTACTGTATTTTGGAGGTCAAAAGGAAAAACGAGGTAAGTGATATGAAAATGCTCTAGCTTACAGCAATCAATTGATCTAATAAAAAACAAACCTTTAGTGTTCCTTTAAAGAGGAAGTTCCATTGTTGGGTGGAACTCCACTTTAATTTGTTCTCCTGAAGCACCCTGGGGAAAGATATGCCAGGTGCCCTACATCCCCTATGTGCAATAAGGGTGGCCTGTTTCAACTCCTACAGTAGGCAGTGCCAAACAGATTATGTTAGCACTTCCTTCACAAGACTACAAGTGGGTGGTAAGGAGACTGATCACACAATGCATAGGCAGCCTGCTAAATGACTGGTTACTTTTAATGATTTTTTTAAAGCAATTTCCAGCTGATTTTCAGGGATGTTTATATAGTACATAACAACATAACTTCTATCTGAATGAATACAGACTTGGTATGGTGTGGTGAGCATACTACTAAATATTTTTAACAAAAAATATTTTTGAGTTCCGTTTTAACAAAAAAACAAGGTCTGAAGAACAATCATGTGTAATAATTATTAGCAACTAGTGGGTAGGTTGTTTATGACCCAATCTGAAGCATAACAGTGCATACCTATAGCTATGTAAAACAGACAACCATTTCTCTCTTTTTATACTGTTTCCCGTTATCAAATAAACCCTTGTGAGCCAAGTGTTCTAAGCCTGTCCCTGATGAATGTGGGTGAGGTTTAGGTTGAGTTTTGTTGACTGGAGAACATATATTTACTGTAATATATATCCAGCCACAAATCTGTATTATTTATTTTCTATATGCTGATTTTATTTCAAACTTGGAGCCAGAAGATATCAGCTCAATAAAACCCACCTGAATGTCTCCAATGTTCCAAGAGCATTGGTCACCTTCATATTCATGGTGTGAACAGTTTGAAGATATATGAATGTAATGAGCAACATAAAACTGTTTTTAACCACATATCTGCAGTTACACATTTTAAGTAGGAAGTAAATTGTAGTAGAACTAACCATATATTATTTATGTGAAATTATCTGAACATGTGTCTCAAACAAATACAATACAAAAAATGTGTTATGCCCTGTACACACGATCGGTTCATCCGATGAAAATGGTCTGATGGATTTTTTCATCAGATATCCGATAAAGCTGAATTTCATCAGTCGTGCCTACACACCATCGGTTAAAAAACCGATCGTGTCAGAACACGGTGACGTAAAACACAACGACGTGCTGAGAAAAATGAAGTTCAATGCTTCCAAGCATGTGTCGACTTTATTCTGAGCATGCATGGATTTTTAACCGATGGACGATTGTTTTTTTCTATCGTTTTTTTAACCATCAGATAATTTTAAAACAAGTTCCTAGTCTTTTCACCAATGGATAACAAATCGATGGGGCCCACACACGATCGATTCGTCTGATGAAAACGGTCCATCAGACCGTTTTCATCAGACTAACCGATCGTGTGTGCGTGGCATTACAGTATTTGTCATCAGTAAAAACAAGGTTATCAAGGTCCAAGGGATGTGCCACAGAGTGCCACTACATATTAAGTAGCTAATCTGTTCTTCAGTAAATGGTAAGAAATACAGTTCATGTCTGTTAACCGATACAGTATATATTATATATGCGTGGCTGACAAGTGAAATGAACCTATTCACACCAGTGTACTGCGATAAGCCGTGTTGCATGCAGTGGTACATTGCAATGCCATTCGTTGTGAATGACACCCCCAATGCACTGCAAATGACCACCCTGGTATGAATGGGCCCTTACAGATAGTTCTTCTGACCAGCTACCAATGTTCTGGGTATTATTACATGCACTGAAAACAAATAATGGGAATCGTAGTTCATATAGACGCCGATTGCTTTGCATAGTGTGTTTTTAACTACAAGAAAGTATACCATTAAGGATTTTACTATGAACCAATAATGGAAAACGTGTGCCGCTCAGGCTTCAAGGAAAGACAATCCTGTGCCAACTGCTGTGACTGGAGCCTGTGTCAGCTCCAAGCAACTATGACGCAGATATGTCCTGTGAAGCCGCACATTACTGCAGACCAGCTGGTAAAGAAGTAAATGACTGTCTCAGCCTGGGCTTTTGCCAGGTCATGCCCCCAATGCATGTCATTTTGCACCTCGGAGCCTAATCAGTGAGATCATCCCCATGATTAAGCTCCGGGGCAGTACGAAACATGTTGGGGATGTGGCTGCCATTCACTCCTATTCCAGCAGGTCTGCATTGATGTGTAAATTCACGGGGTATATCTTTTGCCATTAAGAATTTTACACTATACAAGCCTGGTTCTCGGTTTTTCTTCAATTTTGGGGATCCTAAACAGTGGAGAACCCGTCTGCAAAAATGATAGTGTGGTTTCACTCACACAAGGAGTTTCTGACTTCTCTACTTAGGAAGTCACATATGCTCTGATAAGCCTATATGTATACTGTGTGAAAGGACATGCAGTGTTTTCTCTTCAGATATCCAAGTTGGGATTCACGAAGACCCTGTGTTGTTTTACCCCCGGATTCACAAAATTTGGTGTGGGACTTTCTTCAGTTTTATGTATGATTTTTTTTATTTATGCATTATGTGCTTTTCACTTATATGTCTTGTGTTCCACTACATAAATTTACTTACTTGCATTCTTTTCATTTTTTGTGATATGCTATTGTTTTTGAGTTTATGTGCTTTAGGATTTATGTAATCATTTATTTACATCTAATTTTGTTAGCGTGGCATCCTATAGAGAGAATTATTGCATGCATTGAGAATGGCATACAGAGAACAGCCACAGCTGTCTGTGTGTGGCCAGTAATGTTTCCAAGGCAATTTGTAAAGCATTGCAACTAAGGCTGGCCATACATTGTCAAGTTTCTAAAGAATTTTCTTTTGAAAATCAGAAAATGTGTGTGTTTTGCGATCCAAAGGTGCCACCGTTTATTTTGAAATTTGGCCAACCAAGCCTTTGATTTCACCTCATGTTGCTACAAAAAAGAAGTGTCGTGACTGGGAATATTCTTTTCTTTACAGGAATTTTCTTTTCTTGCACATGAGCATTTTTTTTAAATTACATTTCTCACACGATTCTCCTATTATTGATTAGAAAATCGTTAGTTTAAAAAAAAAAAAAAAATCAACATGCCCGATTACTCAAATTCAATGCCCACATGAAAATTGGCGATTGCTGCAGCCCACTAATGGTGCGAAATTAGACTGAAAATTCTTATATAAGATTTTCCAAAAAAAAATATTTTGTAATTTGACTCAGAGCTGTTCAGTGTATGAAACTGTCAGATATTGACACTGCATGCAGGGAGAGAGACCAGCTGGTCAAAGTCAGCGGTGATGTCGGGGGTGGGCAGGACTGAACAGTTATCAAACACCAGCCAATAGGATGGGTCTGGGTGGGCCGCTACATTTCTCTGACTGCGCTCCCTCCCTGAAGCAGCCCAATCATAGGCTGGTGTTGATGGCGCTTGGTCCCGCCCAACCCCAACTCCGCAGCTGAGTTGTGATGACTTACAACTCAGCCGCGATGTCGGGGGTGGGCAGGGCTAAGCGCTATATACACTAGCCAATGATTGAGCTGCTTCAGAGAGGGGGCTGAGCCACATAAATGTAGCATCCCATCCAGACCCCATCCCATTGGCTGGTGTTTGATGGCCGTTCGGTCCCGCCCAGCCCTGACATCACCACTGACTTTTGACAGCTGGTGTCTCTCCCTGCATGCAGTGTCATTATCTGACAGTTTCATACACTGAACAGCTCTGGCAATTCTCTCGATCTGCTGCCTGTGAAACTGTTTTACAGGCAGCGCGGGCCACACACTGTCTTGGATGTAGCATTTTGTGGCAGATCTCTGGAGACAGCACAGGGTGATTAGGGTGTGCCACACCCCATGCACACGCCTATGCCTTTAACTACCGTATCGCGCAATTTTTTCCCCTTAAAATCAGGGGTGCGCGATATACGCTGATCCCCTCTTCCCGGGCTGTGTTTGGACTGACCTGCCGACATATACCGAGCACAGTACACTCGGGTACATTCGCGGTCACATCCTGTGCGTCCTTTAGAGGAGCCGAGTGTGCCCGAGCGTGCCCGAGTGCACTGCGCTCTGTATATGTCGGCGGAGTGGTTCAAACACATCGCGGGAAGCAGGGATCGGCTCAGAGACAGCACGGGAGGACACCACCGAGGCTGCAGATGGACGCCGGACCGGACAAGGCCGCTGATGGATGCCGGGCAAGACCCCGACGAAACCGTAAGTATTTATTTTTTTCTGAAATTTTTCTTCTAGGTTGGGGGTGCGCGCTATACGTGGGTGAGCGCAATACCCCGATAAATACGGTATGTAGTACACGTGCCTGCCTGATTGCATACAAGTTAAAAGTGTTTAGGTTTAGGGAGCTGTGATTGGCACTGCGCTGACAAGCCGTTCACCTCTGCAGCCAAGGGTTCGGATCCCGGTCTCGGCTACATGTGAATTGAGTTTTGTGGTCTCAGCCCGGCGTACGCCCACAAAAACCACCACACTTGCATGCACACGAAATTGGTTTAAAACACACGCACTTTGGCCATGCGGTCTCCTGAAATAAAGAGAGGCGGAGGACCAACGGGGCTGGCTGGGTGGGCTAGGCCCCCTCACTCCCTCATAGGGGGAGTCCCTCTGCCCCATTGGGGTCCCGTTGGGCCCCAGCTGGGCTCCCAAGAGGAGCAGGTAGGGCGGGGAGAGTTGGAGGCCCCCCTTCACACCCGCCATTGCCACCAGGGGCATGGAGAAGGATGGCGATTGCCTCCGGGGGGAGGGTCTGCCTACTCCCAACTCCTGCAGTCCGGCTCCTCTCTCTCGAGTTCACACACAAAAATACACTTAAAAAAAGTAAATCTAAAGGAAAAATATCTAAAGACAATTTGCTAGCTGAATGCAAGCAAACTCTAGACTTTGCAACAGTAAGCTTTGTTTTTCCATAAAATTAAGACACGCAATGATTTTGCGAAGTATTGCCGGTGCTAAGCTCATTCATTTCTATATATGCTCTTTGTGTCTCTATCCTGGCAAATGCAGTATAAAAGCACTAGTGTGTGTTACCTAAATATCCAAATAGTTGAATCATTTAGTTTTTTGCCACGGAAAAAATAAATATAGAAGCAATGAAGCTCCGGCGTGTTCGCATAATCCACATGCAGAGCCCGCCAGGAAGTCTGCACGGCGCTGCGCTAAACACAGGCAGGGAGACATTGTCCCGATGCTCGGCTGCAGAGATCGGGAAATGTCTCCCTGTCTGTGATTAACGCATTGCCTTGCAGACTTCCTAGCAGGCTCTGCACGTGGACTGTGCGAACACACCGGAGCTCATCCCTACATGTGAAACATCTGAAAAAAAATAGATGATCCTTGATTTCTTTAAAGGTACTGGCAACTCCTCCTTAGACAAAGCCTTGCTTTTTTTATTAAATAACCTAATTCCTCAAAAGGGCTCATT
Organism: Rana kukunoris; assembly: GCA_029574335.1. Taxonomy (NCBI): domain Eukaryota; kingdom Metazoa; phylum Chordata; class Amphibia; order Anura; family Ranidae; genus Rana; species Rana kukunoris. Next base: position 265,769,727 of record CM056053.1, read on the forward strand.
TTAATTAAATGCAGTATATTTTAAAGTTTTATTTAATTGTTTTTGACCATTAATTAACGAGCTAGGATTTCACACAGCAGTGTGTGCCTTTTCAGAGTTAGCTAGCAGTTGTAAAACTGCTCAAAGTGTTACACAGAGAAAGCTTTAAACCGGTGTACACTTTCACCAGATGGAACAAGGTAGAGCCAAATATATTACTAACGGACTATAAACCCATTATGTATACATGAGGTAACTTGACCGTTATTTGGTTCAATTTCTCTTTATAAGTGTAATAAATAGCTCTCTGAACCAGGGAATATATTGCATAAAGGGAATATAAATGCTTATATAATTTCAAATAGTCAGAAATATATGCACAATTCAGCTTACATTTTTCATTAAGATAGGAATTATAACTGGCATTCTCCAGCTGAACAAACTTCATGTATGCGTTTTTTTGTGGATTGAATACACTGCATAACAAAACTACTTTTATGAAGAAATAGCTGGCAATGCATTATTTCACAGGCCCAGTGTACTATGTACTTAGGGTGACAGCGTTCCATAGCAGCAAACTATACATTAAACATTTAGAGATTATTTATAATCTGTTGTCTGCTTTTAGTTGAGCCCAGGCTCAGGAGTGTTTAAACAGCTTATTTGTTCAAAAGTTATAGCAATAATGAGACCACCAAAGGTTGTTAGAAACATTATAACAATACTTGTCTTGTTAGGGTATGCTCATATTATCCAGAGGTCACTACATGTTACATTGTTTGTGTTAAAGGTCCCATCCCAAGGCATACCATGGTACTGCTCCTAACATGTAGCCTCCTCTTCCATCCTGTGGCCCATGTTAACCATTCTGTATAGATCTTAAAAATGCGAGATTTTCTACATTTAAAGATAACTACACTTTCCAGTATAGTGCACTACAGCACTGCCTCTTACCCCTGAGCATAGGTTCAATATCTTAGGTTCTGGGCTATCATGTCCATGGGCTTTTGGTTTATGTCAATGTCCCCAGTTTGACATCAGTTTAAGAAGCTTACGTGATCATTCAGAATGATTCAACAGGCATATCTGACTTTCAGTTGGCCACTTTCTGACCAGCATTTGGAATTTGATTTCCCATAGCCTTGTATGTCAATGTAAAACCAGTTTGAAGCAAACAAAGACTGGTCAACACAGGCCTATAGACCTCAGAGACATTTCAGTCTGATAGCAATGGTCACAACACTGTTTGTCTACGCTGACTTCACCTGCATACTTATCTTTCATAAACATGACTTGAACAATTTTTTGATAATGGATATAGTTAGGCAGGGCAGATGCTAGACTGTTCTGCGCCCTAGGCAAGACTAGCTACTTGCACCAACCCCCCCCCCCCAAATGAATAAATAAAACTTCAACATTTCTAAAAATTGTAGAAAATTATCTAATATAAGCACGCTCCATGCATTCCCCATACTTCCGCCTATACTTGCAGCAACTCTATGCATTCCCCATACTCCCCGTGTACTCGCAGTACACTCCATGCATTCCCCATACTCTACCCTATACTCATAGCACACACCATGCATTCCCCATACACCCCTATACTCTCAGCAAACTTCATGCATTCCACATACACCCCCTATACTTATAGCATACTCCATGCATTCCCCATACACCCCTATACTCGCAGCACATTCCATGCCTTTCCCATACACCCCTATACATGCAGCACACTCCATGCATTTCCCTATCACCCCTATACTCGCAGCACACTCCATGCATTCCCCATACTCCCCTATACTCGCAGCACACTCCATGCATTCCCCATACTCTCCCTATACTCAGAGCATATGCCATGCATTTCCCATACACCCCCTATACTCACAGCACACTCCATGCCATACACCCCTATACTCACAGCACACTCCATGCATTCTCCATAATCCCCCTATACTCACAGCACACTCCATGCATTCCCCATACACCCCCTATACTCACAGCACACTTCATGCCATACACCCCCTATACTAGCAGCACACTCCATGCATTCAACAGTCCTCCATTCTCCTCATTTTGACAGGGTCTATTCATGCCCCATCCACATATGCTGTTCTGTACCTCATCCTCTATGACATCTGGGATGTAGTAGCTTCGCCCTGACATGTGACCCACCTCTCCCACTTAGCCCTTCTGCTGAGCAGCTTACAAACTTACAATGTGTTAACACTGGTAAAGTATTTCACATGTTGTAGATTAGAACAGAAGGTGACACTTCTGTGACAGAAGATGGTCAAGTAAGCATAAAGTTCTTACATGTTGTATTAGTTTGGCCAAGACAGTTACCACCCCCATTACCCTACCACTGATATCAGCCATGCAGCATCTTTTCAACATATATCTCATAAGGATTGGAATATTCGTTTGGTGGATCCCTTGCAAGTTCAACAACAGAGTTTAGTTAAGTGTGCTTGCTTTAGCAGAAGTTGTAACGGAATGACCCGTGACGCCCAGAGACTTTTGAGGGATGGGGGGTACTCCTGTGCCAGCGTCACTAATGACTCTTGGGTCTAAGGTCACCTTGTGCCCCATTTTGGCATAGGGTGACTGATAAATGATAATTCATGTTTTGCAAGAGATCTGGACATATTACACATGCTTTTGAGGTGTTAATTGCATCAGCTCCTAAGACCTTTTATTGTGTGATGTTAATAACACTGTTTAAAGCCTATTAATGATCAGGTGTGAATATCTTATTGTCGGAGACAGAACGTCTGACATAGGAATGTGTATTCTGCAGGCGAATCACTTATTGGCAGAGTCGGGACGTCTGGGGGATAATTAACGCACCTGAATGTCATTAACTAAAAGAATGTGATTGAAGCCCCACTGTGTGATGAGGGGGGTGGAGAGTTTATTTGTTTCTTTGATAACTGTAACATGGCTGTATTGTATATAAGAGAGCTAACCATTAAAGAGTTCATTCATACATTTTGAAACTAGAAAACAGAGATGAGTCTCGTTATTCTGGGAAATGGAATGTATCATGTCTACATGGGTTGTCGGACTGTCGTATAAGCTGTCTTGGGTTGATGGAAGATCGTAAACGGTGGTGACCGTTACAAGTGGTGGCACAGCAGTGGGATGGTTCCATCGCCAGAAGAACAGCTACAAGGGCACAGGACAATGGAGACACAGTATGAACGGCTGAAGCTCTCTTCCCTCATGGACTTACTGGAGACCCGGGGCAGACCGGCCAGCAACCGTAAGAAAAGGGACATTATCGCAGAACTTGTCGAAATGGATAGAGCTGAAAGGCCCAGTGTAACAGACAGGACACCCGAGGAAGAAAGTTTTGATCGGGCTGTTAAACGTGGACTGGCACAATATGGTCCTAATCCTCCACCGGAGATCATAGACCTGGTTATAGTGGTTGTGGATGCCACTTGGCTACATAAAAGAGGTGCTGCAGCAGCTGAAGTCACAGCAGCACCAACTGAAGAGAGAGGAGAGGTACAAATACCAGTCTCCATGGAAGAGGAATTCAAAAGGAGGTTACAAGAGATGTGGATACAGCACAGAGGACCAGTATCAGAGGAGGCCCTGCTGGGAGGGGCGGATGTGATTTGTTGCGAACTCTGGAAGGAAGCGCTAGCTCTGGAGCTGCAACACCAAGGAAAGGTCCTCCCCTCCATCCATGTAAGGTACTGGCCGCAGTATGACGTACAAATGCCGTTGTTGGGGGAACAACCGAAGCAGGAGTGGACAGCCGAGTTAAGCATGCTGATCTGGGCAGAGATGCGATTGGACGAAAGCTACAGAGCCCTCCGGTGGTATGTAGCCCAAGAGTGCCCGTGGTCGGCGGATGACAACCCCACGGAAGGCTATGACTATGATGGCCTGGGATTATTGTATTGGAGGATGTCCAGTGATCCAGACTTCGGGGATGATCGGGAGTGGCGCTTGGAGGACATAATGGAGCACAGAGAGGAAAAATTGAATATCTTGGAAGGGCACTGGTTACAGGAAGATTTGGAATTCCTGGCCATTCAGGAATGGGAACTGGAGATCGCCTACAGACAGCTGCTAGACTCTCCTCATCAGTAGGGTGGGACTTCCGTTGCCTGGGACTATGAGGGAATTTTAGATGACAACTGTGAAATCCTGGCTGATGAATCGGCAGTGGAAAATCTGAAGATTGCCATTTCCAAAGCTAAAGCGGATGATGTGGAGTTCCAGGGAGCCGGGGCAGTTGGCCCCTCTCTCCAGCAACAAGCTGAGGGGGTAAAGCTTTTACTCCCAGCTGAATCACTGGCAGCAGGGCAGGATGCTACTGGCTGCTGCACACAACTGTAGCTTGAGCTGACATCGGGGGATGGGTCTCCACTCACAGCAACCCAGCAGAAGAACTGGCAACAGAGCAGAGAGTGCTTTGACATCAGAATAGCAACAGGAGCTCAGAACGGCGCACACTTCCTAGGAGTAGGACGTGTGGCTCATAGCTCCAGGCAGGCAGGTCTCCTTGCATCCAGCAGACGCTCTCCAATGAGTCTGCTCTCACCCAGATCAGACAGGCAGGTTGTGTTTCTGGCCACCTGCAGCAGGACAGGCTACAGCATCCAGGATCGCCTGTGTCTCCTTTCCCCCTCAGACTTGCCTCTCCTTCCACCACCGGAGCCTCACAGGTAAGACTTTCCTCTCTCGGGCCTCCGATCCATCCCCCCGCCCAGGAGCAGTGTTGCGCCAGTCCTTTTCAGGACAGGCCGAGGCTGCGGCCTGGGTTGAACGGCCGGAGTGAACGGCAGCCACCTGTACACCCCCAGACCCTCCAGGAGGAATCCCACCATCTCCACCTCTCCCCACACTGCCCCTGAACCTCAGGCCCCAGCTCGGGCCTAGTCCCGGGCCGGCGGCCCTCTTGCTTCACCCATATCAATCCTGCATTCTCCTTCCAGCCACCCCAGCAACTGCTACAACCCTACCACTCACCCCTTTCCACAGCCCGATCAGTGGAATTGGTCCCCATCTGCGATTTTAGGGGTTTGTGTACCCCCCACAAATACCCCCCCCCCCCCTCCTTTTGCTCTAACAGTGAGAAATCTAGGGACGTTAACCGTTCGGCATTTGATCCAAGGCTTGGCCGATCGCCCTTGAGGGATCAGGAAGGAATTTTTTCCCCGGTCGCTGCAGATTGGCACAGCACGGCCAGGGTTTTTTCGCCTTCCTCTGGATCAAACAGGGAGGGAGGACGCAGCAAACGGAGCCCCGCTTGAGAAGTCTTCCTTTCCCATCACCCTTCAATACCCCCCAATCAACATTACCTCCCCTGCGGTTCTGCGACTATGACCCATCAGAGATATTCCGCAGAAACCATCTGGCATCTAAAACCATTTGCCTCAACTTTACCAGTTGGCACCAAAAAAGCTCTAAGGAGTGAGCAACTGTTAAGACGCGATCGACGATCGACTATCAAAAATCACAAGTACTCACCCCAGCCTAAGCACATATCATGTGCTTTGGTTAACACAAGATCGGCAGTAAAACACCGACAAGAAATCCACGATTTCATCCTACAATGCGATTTAGACTGCCTCTTTATTACAGAAAGCTGGCTCACAGTAGACTGTAACACCATTCTAGGTGAACTGGTGCCAGAGAATTATCGCATTCTAACAGAAAACAGAGTGGGGCAAAGAGGAGGAGGCCTGGCGGTGATCCACAAGACTCACCTCGCGATCACTAAACCAGCACTTCAGTACTCACTTCCATTCATGGAAACCCTTACTCTGCAACTACAAACAAATCCCCAGGAGACCGTCCATATTCTTGTCTGCTACAGACCACCGGGTCCAAAATTGCAGCTTCTCTCACCTTGGACAGAGTTCATGTCCACTTTCACCCTAAACAGCAAACACCTTTTGCTATTCGGGGACTTCAACCTCTGGGCCAACTCCTCACAGGATCCCGTTGCCGACGCCTGCATTGACCATCTGGAAAGATTAATTATGCAGCAACTAGTATGTGGGCCCACACATACTTCCGGTCACACGCTCGATCTTGTTTTCAGACAAGATCTGAAAATAAACATTAAAAAAAATGAATCGTTGCCATGAACAGACCACTATGCAATTAAACTCACAATCACCCTAAATGCCAGGGCCGGCCCTACCATGGGACCAAATGGGCCCATGGTCCCAGGCGGCATTTACAAAGGGGCGGCAGCCGGCAGTGATAAGTGAGCATAGCGTGAAGGGATACAACCGCAAGGTCACCATAGCGACCCGCCTCCTGCTCCAGGGGGCGGGGCAGGCAGTGGTGTACCAATGTTGGGGTGGGGGCGGTGTCAGCACCCTGGAAGCACCATGATTTGCCGCCGTTCGCATGTAGCAGTAACTTGTCTGGAAGGGGCACGCTAATGTGGGCGCACACACCCCGCATTTTGTGCGGGGCGTTTGCTGTCCCACGCGATCTTAGCCCAGCTATTTATGGCAGCCGACATTGTTTCCCGACGGCTACCTCTTACTGGCAATGCACACAGTGCATGCCGTTGAACCCGCCCCTACCACGCATCCTCCGCTCTGACGCCTTCATGAATACACAGACAGGAGGAGGAGCCGGGGGAGAGACGAGACACTGCTGTGCTGTGCCGCGCATCTAAAGGTCTGTTTACAGTACACAAATATTATCACACACACAGACACACTATAGATGACACTTGTGCGGGGGGGGGGGGGCTGATATACATACCTGCAGTGATTTTTTTTTGGGGGGAGAGGGAACTACATGTGTTAGGGGGCGGTGCTATGTCTTGTAGTGTACAGAGAGTAGGGGGACCCCTGTGTTCATTTAGAGACCTAAAACCAAAGCTCCCCCCAACAGGGCTAATAAAATGATGGAAAAAAAACACTGACGCTGTCCTTTGCCCTACTAACATCATCCACTGACACTTTCCATTTCTCTACTGACACTGTCCGCTGCTCTACGTACACCATCAGTGGCGGTGTGTCCATAGTGGGCACAGGTGCGCGGCCCCCTCTCTCTCCTGGACGCCACTGAAAGCAATACATTGATTCATGCATTGCATGAATCAATGTATTGTCCCCAGCGCTGCTGCCGCCCACTATTCAGATGGCTGGCCCCCTGGCGAGCGCCGGCCATCTGAATAACGGAAGCTGGTTGGCTGTGGAAGTGTCTTTTGCACCGGGGCCCACAAGCTTCAAGCTACACCTCTACCCGTACCTTAGTAGCTGCCTGGCTAAACCCTACCTGTCAGGATGAGGTCGGATCAGTCAAGAGGAGCAGGGCCAATCCCAGTCGGCTGTGCGCTGTACTGGTTGCTAGAATCGCCGAGCGACTAGAAACCAGTGATGTCAGCATTCAGAGCGCTCAGCCCCCATGCCTAGTCAATTAGATCTGCCTCCACCCACCCAGGGACTTACCTTGCCCAGCTCTGATAACCCACTTCAGCCCCGGAAGATTTGCCAACTTAATGACCAGGCCATTTTTTTCAATATGGCACTGTTAATTTAACTGACAATTGTGTCGTGCGACGCTGTGCCCAAATAAAATTGATGTCCTTTTTTCCCCACAAATCGAGATTTCTTTTGGTGGTATTTGAGCACCTCTGCGGTTTTTATTTTTTGCGTTATAAACAAGAAAACAGGGAAAATTTCAAAAAAATAATAATATTTTTTACTTTTTTGCTATAATAAATATCCCCAAAAAACTGTCTTCATCAGTTTAGGCCAATATGTATTCTGCTTCATATTCTTGGTTAAAAAAAATCGCAATAAGCAAATATTGATTGGTTTGCGCAATAGCGTCTACAAAATAGGGAATAGATTTATGGCATTTTTAATAGGGTTTTCTGATGAATTAAATTTGTGTTGTTCTGATATAAAAATAATGGATGTGGGGGTATTTTGGTGGGCGTGATTATTATTTTTTTTGGGGGGGGGGGGCAGCATTTCATTCTTGGGCCCAGGCAGCACAATGTCTTGGGCCGGCCCTGCTAAATGCCCCCCTAACAAAAACGTCAAAACCGGTGACAACACACTGGACTAGATCACAAAAGAAGCTCTATTCAGAGCTCTTTAAAACCACTTTAGGGGAAAAAAATAATAACAATCCAACCACACCAAACAGCCACAGAAACACTGGATGCCATAAACACGGCTCTACTACAGTCAGCCGACTTAGTAGCGCCCAAACGCAAAACCTGCATCCGGAAAAAACAACTCCAGCTGGTTTAATGACCAGCTGTCGTTACTGAAGCAAGAGTGCAGAAGAGCAGAAGCCGCCTGGAAAAGAAGCTCTTCTGAGGAAAAGTACACCAGATAAGGTAATAATAAAAAAATACCACAAAGAAATCTTCAAAGCCAAAAAAAATAATTTCGCCAATATCATCACTAATGCCCTAAACCGTCCCCCGCGAACTATTAAAGATAGTTAGTGACACCCGTCTGTCTTAAAGCCCCCAATTCTGATAGCCAAGAATTTTGCAATGAATTATCGGATTATTTCATCAACAAAATTGAAGGAATCCGTGAAAGCATTCAGCAAAATAGAACTCCCATTAACCCCCCCTTCAACCATTTACGCCTAATACCCACAGAAATTCGCCACAAGCAACCAAGTTCACTTTAAAACCTATTTCCATCGAGGCCACAAAAAACATCATTGATACCCTACGAAATAGCACAGCACCTAAAAATATCATCCCCACCAAACTGCTGAAGGAATGTGCCGATATCCTGGCACCGCCCATCATGCAGCTTATAAACCAATCATTCAAAGAAGGTATAGTGCCCACCCGCAAAAAAACAAGATATAATTAAACCTATTTTAACCACTTGAGCACTGCTACATATCTTTGATAACAAAACAAAAACAATTGGGATATTATTTAGTCTGGGTGAAAGTTATAGGGTCTACAAGCTATGGTACCAATTACTGAAAATTGATCATTTTGATCACATCTGATGTACTGACAGCCTTTCTCATTTCTTGAGACCCTAACATGCCAGAAAAGTACAAATACCCCCCAAATGACCCCTTTTTGGAAAGACGACATTCCAAGGTATTTAGAAAGAGGCATTGTGAGTTTTTTTCCCACAATTCTTTGCAAAATCAAGATTTTTTTTTATTTTTATATTTTTTTCATATTAGCGGGTTATTTCTCACACACAGCATATGCATACCATAATTTACACCCCAAAGCAAATTCTGCTATTCCTCCCGAGTATGGCGATACCACATGTGTGAGACTTTTACACAGCGTGGCCACATACAGAGGCCCAACATGCAGGGAGCACCATCAGGCGTTCTGGAACACCCAGACCAATTCTGACATTTCTCTCCTACATGGAAAAATCATCATTTATTTGCTAGAAAACTACATAGAACCACAAAAACATTATATATGCTTTTTTTAGCAAAGACCCTAGAGAATATAATAGCGGTCGTTGCAACTTTTTATCGCGCATGGTATTTGAACAGCAATTTTGCAAACGCGTTTTTTTTGGGAAATATAACAGTTTTGTGCTTAAAAAAAACAGTAAAGTTAGCCCAATGTTTTTGCATAATATGAAAGATGAAGTTAGATAGATAACCAACATGTCACCCTTCAAAATTGTACACGCTTGTGGAATGGCGCCAAACTTCGCTACTTAAAAATCCCCATAGGTGACGCTTTAAATGTTTTTACTGGTTACATCTTTTTAGTTGGAGAAGAGGTCTAGGGCCAAAATTATTGCTCTCGCTCTAACGTTCGCAGCGATACCTCACATGTGTGGTTTGAACACCGTTTTCATATGTGGGCGGGACTTGCGTGCACGCTCGCTTCTGTATACGAGCACACGGGTACAGGGGCGCTTTACTTTTTTTTTTTTATTGTTCATTTTACTTTATTTATTTTAGTTTGACACATTTTTCCCCAAAAATAAATGTTTTGATTACTTTTATTCCTATTACAAGGAATGTAAACATCCCTTGTAATAGGAATATAGCATGACAGGTCCTCTTTACAGTGAGATATGGGGTCAATAAGACCCCACATCTCACCTCTAGGCTGGGAAGCCTGAAAAAAAAAAACGATCCTGGCTTCGATCGTAGCGGTGAGTCGGAAGAAGCACCGGAGGGTGAAGGGAGTGGGGACGTCCACTTTCACCTCCCGTAAGAACGATCAAGAGGCGGAACAGCCGCCATGATCATTCTTATGGTGTAGAGAATCGCCGGCTCAAAAAGATGATATCTGAATGATGCCTGTAGCTGCAGGCATCATTCAGATATCCCTGCACAAAGTCAAGGACGTCATATGACGTGGGCGGGAAGTGGTTAAAACACATTATTTTCTGAGTATTGCAGAGTATTGTGCGGAGGTATTGCAAAGTATTGGCCGGGGTATTGCAAAGTATTGTGCAGGGGGTATTGCAGAGTATTGTGCGGGGGGTACTGCAGAGTATTATGCCGGGGGTATGGCAGAGTATTGTGCCGGGAAGGAAGAGTATTGCAGGGATGGCTGAGCAGGGATGGATGGATCTGTGACTGCAATAGTCACAGATCCAGCCACAGCGCTGCTGACACCCGCGCTCCCCCCTCTCACACGATCGGTACAGAGAGAGGAGGGAGGAACCGGCATCATCATATGATGCCGGTTTGTTTACATGTGATCGCTCCCTCATTGAACGGAGCGATCACGTGGTAAACGGCCGCTATCAGCGGCAATTTACCACGATCCATGATCCGCCGGGTCCCCTGGACCCGGCGGTCACGGACATTCCCGTGTGCGCGGGAGCGCGACTCTGGGAGGACGTTATATAATGTCCTCCCAGAGTTAAGGAACCACCCTGCAGCCGTTATTTTACGGCGTGAAGTGGTAAAGTTGTTAAAGAAACCCACCCTTTATCCCAAAGACCCAAAACACCATCGTCCCATAACAGGCCTAAATGTCCTCTCTAAAGTGATGGAGAAAGTAGTTGTACAACAGCTATAACATCACTTAGACGCCCATAATTTGCTCGATCCTTTTCAATCGGGTTTTCGCCCCGGACACGGGACAGAAACAGCACTACTCAAAATATGGGATGACGCTCTCGAGGCCGCAGACAAAGGAAAATCTTGTCTTCTAGTTCTGTTGGACTTAAGCGCAGCTTTCGATACGGTAGACCACAAACTATTACTGACTCGGCTAGCTGAAGTAGCCAGAGTCGCAAAAGGTGATCTATCATGGTTCTCCTCTTTTCTGGAAAACCGATCACAAATAGTGAAATTGGGACCTTTCACTTCTGAAAAATGCACAGTGTCATGCGGAGTCCCTCAAGGATCCCCTCTGTCGCCGGTGCTGTTCAACATCTATCCTAGCCCTCTCTTTGAAATCATCAGTAGCCAAAAACTACTTTATCACTCATATGCAGATGACACACAACTGTATTTTCGCATCAGCAACAAAAAGGATCATCATCTCAGTCTAGAGACATGCCTCTCTTTGATAGAAAACTGGATTACAAAGAGTTATCTTAAACTCAACAACTTCAAAACAGAACTTCTCCTGTTTTACGCCAGTCGTAAGAATCAACTTGCAACAACTTGGACACCCCCGCCCATTCTGGGCCAAATCATCACCCCTAGCGCCAAAGTCAAAAGTCTCAGGGTCATCTTCGACACCTACATGACAATGGATGCACAAATAGGGTCAGTAGTCAGCGGATCTCACCATCTGCTGCGCCTACTACTCAGACTTATTCCATTCATTCCCAAAGAAGACATAGCAGTCGTGGTGGGAACAATTGTGAACTCCAGACTTGACTATGCAAATGCCCTCTATCTTGGACTCCCAAAGTACCAAATCTCTCGTCTGCAAGTCGTTCAAAATACGGCCGCCAGACTTGCGACTGGGAAAAAAACATGGGAATCAATCTCACCTTTGCTTAGAACCCTTCATTGGTTGCCAGTAAAAGACAGAATTGCTTTTAAAGCACTCTGTCTGATGCATAAGTGCATCCATGGGAAGGCCCCCCAATATATACGTTTTTCACTCACTCACTCACTCACTCACTCAGAGTGCCACAAGCCTCTGCTCTCAACTAGCAGGAGAGGGAGTTCCTGTGGTAGTGGATGGGACTGTGGTCTCCACTCACAGCAACCCAGCAGAAGAGCTGGCAACAGAGCAGAGTGCCACAAGCTTCTGCTTTCAACTAACGGAAGACAGAGTTCCTGGGACTTCAGTCTTCACTGACACAACCCCAGAAAATGGTGCGGCACTTAGACAGGAAGATGTTGGCTTTGCTTTGCAAGCACCGGGGGATTTTCACCTACAGTACCACCAGTGGATGGGACTTCAGTCTCCACTGGTATACCCCAGGGATGGGGGGCAGTTGGCCCAGATCCCCAGCAGCATGATGGACTGAGCCCAGTCACCATGTCTTCTCTCCAGAGGCTGAAAGGACTCCAGGGAGAAGGGCCAGTCCAGGCCTCTCCCCAGCAGCAGGCATGTTCTCTGAGAGAGGCATAGGTTGGCTGGGTGAGTAATGCTCTGTTTGGAGCAATTTATTTGGGGTACGGTATAAATATCAGCATTGGAGGACTGGAACTACTGATTAACTTCGGAGTCAACCTGTTTGGGGTTCCCTCCTGTGTCAGTCAACCATGGAAAGGGGAGAGATGTAACGGAATGACCCGTAACGCCCAGAGACTTTTGAGGGATGGGGGGTACTCCTGTGCTGGTGTCATCATCAACATTTCACATTTATTGATTTTGCGCTGTATCTTATATTTTACCATATAAGACACATGGACTTTGTTTTGATAAAATATTTGATTCACTGTTAATACTATTGTAGCACTACCCACGAAGGAGCTGCTGGTTTGTTTTGGGTGGCATGTTACCTCTGTATCTTCCATGAGATGAGAGTTGTAGTAAATGGAATGTCCACTCAACAGGTTTCTTTTATGTGCTTTTATTACCCAGCCGGGTAAAAACGGTTAAACAGTAGGAAGGTGAAGAAGGAAAAGATAGCAGAAATGGTGAACAACAGATTCAGGTGTATGTAGATGGGAAACAGTCCTGCTTCCAACGACACTTTACTTCGCTACTCCAGCCGAAATGGGTTTAGCACACCTGGACAGGCTTCTCTCACAAGCCTGGCAGCCAGGATGTCACTCGGAACTTGGGGCTAAGTCTCTGCCACAGACCCTCCCAATGGTTGAAGAAACAAAGTGGTCCAGAATCCTCTCTATTAGATTCTACACCCGGATCTTCTTCAGGTAGTTTTGGTTAGGTTACCGACTGATAGGTGACCAACATCCAGCCTCTCAGTACCCGGTTTTCCTGGTCCCCCATGGATGGTCAGGCCCCTATTGGAACACCAGCCTCTCTTGGCATTCCTCAGGCAGACTCTCCACCGGACAGCTTCCTCCAACAGGACGGACAGCTCGGGACCTCAACAGATTGGGGACCCAGTCATTCACTGGGCCCCAGGGGCAGATCAGATGCTCCAGGCCAACGTGGTCCCGAATCAGGATCGTTGCGTAGAATGCACATCCCGGCCCAGAAGGCAATTTGCCGGGGGGCTGTGGAATGGCTACCCTGAAGGTGGGGGCCACACAGGAAGAAGACTCAAGAAAATGGCATCTGCCCCATAAATACCCTCCCCAGCATGCACAGCGAGGAAACCTCCTCCTGATAGGCTTCCGGGAAGAAGCATCCAAACCCTTGACTGCTGCTTCCACCTGTCGGACTGGGGTGTGACCAGCAGTGTGACCAGGCCGCCAGACTTGCGACTGGGAAAAAAACATGAGAATCAATTTCACCTTCGCTGAGAACCCTTCACTGGTTGCCAGTAAAAGACAGAATTGCTTTTAAAGCACTCTTTCCGACGCATAAGTGCATTCATTGGAAGGCCCCCCAATATCTATGCAAAAAAATAAAAGCTCACAATTCCAATTGCGTTCTGAGATCCACCAACCAAAATCTGCTCCAGATACCCAAAGCCAAAATACAAGTCCAAAGGAGAAAGAAGATTTGCGCTCCAAGGTCCTAGACTATGGAACGCTTTACCAACCAGCATTCGGTTGGAGGAGAACCACCTAGACTTCAGAAGAAAGATCGAAACTCATCTCCTTTGATGTCAAAGGAGACAGGAACAACGAGCGCCCAGAGGCGATTAAGTTTGCATGTGCTGCGCTATATAAGTTCTTCTCTTCACTTCACTTCAGAAACAACAGCATGAACCCACAGCACAGCCAAAGCTGGGACAGAGGCTCCAAACTTAAACAGATTAACCTGGTCAGATAAAAATGGGGGGGTGTAGTGCTGCGCTGTAGGGAAGGGAGTGGGGATGGGATAATATGAAGAGGAAGTGTGGCAATAAACTAGATATGTGGAAAAAAGAAAAAAGGAATACCTAACTATTAAAATACATAGCAATGCCAGAAAAATGACAGTGATCAAATATAGAACGTGCTAAATGCAGCCTAAGCCAGCTGCCAAACCAATGACAGTGCAAAATAACATATAAAGTGTAACTTCCTTATACACAATCCGGTGCACAGAGTGTCAGAAATAGCACACAACAGTGTTAATCAGGGTGAATGTCCATAGAACAGGTAAATGCAATGTATAAATGCAATATGGAAATAAAGTTCAAAAGATTGCTGATATAAAAAGCCAAAATGCCGTGATGACCAGTTGCAGATGCTATCTCCAAAATAAGTAAAGATGTCCCCTTACCTTACTGCTGTAAGGTAACAGCAAAAAACAAAGCCAGGAGCACTTTTCGAGTCCACTTGTGGTGTCATCCAAATAGATCAATGTGGTGAGAACAGGGCCGGTGCAAGGATTTTTGACACCCTAGGCAAAACCTAATTTTGCCGCCCCCCGCTTGGCTCCACCCCCTTTGCACTGTCCATGTGTACCCCACCTTTTTATAGACTGCTACCATAATTTGGGGGGGGGGGTCAGTCACTGGCCCAGCGCATAATACGCATGCAGCGTATGTGGGAGCCTGGAGGGGAGGCACTGGCATGGCGCCCCCTGACTAATGTGCACTGTAGGCTGCTGCCTACCTCGTCTATAGGTAGTGTCGGCCCTGTACAGGGTATATGTACACAAATAATCAAGGCACTGTTGATCAGTCCAGGCCCATTAGTGTCGCCTATCAGTGCTTGGTTATCCCTGGGCATTCCCCAGGTTCTTGTTGTTATCGCCTATCAGTGCCACCTATAAGTCTCCATCAGTGCCATTTATCAGTGCAGCCTCATCAGTGCCACCTCTTAGTGCCCATCAGTGTTGCCTCATCAGTGCCCATTATTGGGGAACCCCTCATAATGGGCACAGCAGGTGTACAGACTTGGGAACTCAGCACAGGGATGGTAGGAACCCCTCATAAAGGGCACAGCGGGGTGTACAGACCCAGGAACTCAGAACAGGGATGGTGGGAACCTCATAATGAGCACATCGGGTGTACGGACCAGGGGAACTCAGCACAGGGATGGTGGGAACCTCATAATGAGCACATCGGGTGTACGGACCAGGGGAACTCAGCACATGGATGGTGGGAACCTCATAATGAGCACAGCGGGTGTACTGACCAGGGGGAACTCAGCACAGGGATGGTGGGAACCTCACAATGAGCACAGCGGGTGTATGGACCAGGGCAACTCAGCACAGGGATGGTGGGAACTTCACAATGAGCACAGCGGGTGTATGGACCAGGGGAACTCAGCACGGGGATGGTGGGAACCTCACAATGAGCACGGCGGGTGTATGGACCAGGGGAACTCAGCACAGGGATGGTGGGAACCTCACAATGAGCACAGCGGGTGTATGGACCAGGGGAACTCAGCACAGGGATGGTGGGAACCTCACAATGAGCACAGCGGGTGTATGGACCAGGGGAACTCAGCACAGGGATGGTGGGAACCTCACAATGAGCACAGCGGGTGTATGGACCAGGGGAACTCAGCACAGGGATGGTGGGAACCTCACAATGAGCACAGCGGGTGTATGGACCAGGGGAACTCAGCACAGGGATGGTGGTAACCTCACAATGAACACAGCGGGTTTATGGACCAGGGGAACTCAGCACGGGGATGGTGGTAACCTCACAATGAGCACAGCGGGTTTATGGACCAGGGGAACTCAGCACGGGGATGGTGGGAACCTCACAATGAGCACAGCGGGTGTACAGACCTCTGGACAGGGAGGGGCAGCATTTACTAGAACTGATTGGCTGTATTTTCTTCCTGCAGCTGCTGACTGTTGGTGGAAGGAGATGAGGAAAATACCCCTTTAGATGCTACAGCCCAGTTCTAGTAAATTCTGCACCCCCAGCTGCACTAGCATCAGCAGGACTAGAATACATAGGGACTAGTGGGCAGTAACCTGACCTGTAGGCAGTGTTTTTTTATGGGTGGTCACCACCAGCAGAAGAAAAAAACTTAAAGAAATACACTGACCGCCCGCACAGCACTAATCAGTGATACCAGCTTCAGCAACAGCATACTGTATGTATCATGGCCGAGCACTCACCTACATTCTCGGCTTCCAATCTCCCGCGCTGTGACCTGTGCAATGTGAGGAGGGGGGTGAGGGGGACATTCCAGGGAGGGAGTTCGGGGGTTATCAGGAGGAAGAGCTGAGGTGAACTGTGGTGTGTTAAGGCAGACATGTATGAAGTCCAGTCCCCACCCCTCCTCCATCCATCCATGTGGTCTGACTACACACAGCATTTATTAATCAGCGGCAGCTGCAAAACAGCGACTTCTCCTCTCCCTCCCTCCCCAGAGACTCCTCCGCACCTACCTCCCGACCACACCGATCACTGGGGTTGCTCCTCCTTAACCCCCTCACCAGGTCCCCAGCACTAGTAACTACGAGCAGAGCTGGAGGAGAGGGAGCGGCCACACCCTGTTACATGGCACACGGAGGAAGCGCAGGAGCTGTGATGGGTTCAGGGCTGATCGCAGGGGGATAGCAGGCGATGGTGTCATCAGCGTGGAGGAGGGAGGAGACTGTCCCTGACTAGCCGCGCTCCGGGGTGTTGGC